>JANHGN010015263.1:0-37011 GCA_024605025.1 Megaceryle maxima | reverse complement strand
ATATTTAGGTATGCATTACTAGATCAATATTGTTCAAAGATTTTTTCACTGGTATGTTACTTCAGGATTTTAATTCACTGCTACGTTCTCCATGTCAGAGAAAGCCTTTAAAAGACACAAGCTGTGTCACACATGATTGCAGACATACAGTCAGACAGAAAGGAGTTTTAATTCTAGAAAAATGTTTCTTTCGGTTTAGTTTTCACTCGGAATAGCTGAAAGATCTTGGAAGAAGGCAAATTGTTGTAAAGACTTGCTAATCTTAAAATGTGCCTTAATCTATCCTTACTGTGTTGTAACTTTTGCTTTATTATTACTTTATAATTTACTTTATAATTCCTATAGCTATGTTGTCATTTCAAGGGCTAGCTTAATGGTACAGGAGAATAGAGATAGCAAGGAAAAATCTGGTTTGATTCCAGAAAAAGAAATTCACAGTGAAGGAGATAAAATATTGGAACAAGATGCCCAAAGAAATATTGAAATCTTCGTCCTTGGAAACATCTAGATTTGGCTGGATATGATCCTGAGCAACCTGCTCTAACTTCAAAGACAGATTTGCTTTTAGCAGGGACTTAGACTCGATGAGCTCCAGAGGTCCCTTCCAACTGAAATAATTCTGAGAATATTCTGCTCTTTTGTCAATAGTTCCTGAAGCAAGTGCTAGTATACACAGGCTTATACAATTTTTAAGAGTAATAATAAAATTTTAATCTTAAAATTTTCCCTCTGAATGTCACTTGCAGAGGCACCGTAGACTGAGTTCACCATCACTGTATCAGGAAGGTCACTAGTTTCTCCCTGGATAATAGGCCTAGCTCCTTTTTCTTTTTGATTAAAATGAAGTATCAGCCTCCACCTTCCACTAATTTTTTTTTTTTTTTTTTTCTGGCACTTTGGCAATTCCAATAGCATAAATGAGCATCCCAGTGAATAGTTCATTCCACCTCCTGGCAGGGGAAGAATATTCCTTACTGCATACTGATAATGCTTTTCCTTGTCTCATTTTAAATCTCTGAAATGACAGGGTTTCCACTACTGCATTTGCCAATCTAATTATTAAAGAAAAACAGAGAAAGTTCAATCTCATGAACTTTTCCCTAATCCCAACCTAAATTTTCTCTTCTTATCTTTTCCTGTAATCTTAACCTCTATCTCACATATTATATTAATATACCCGTCTCACTGCTTGTGTTTAAATATTTCTTGTTCTTTTAGCAGCTTATATGTTATCATTATTTTCCACTGGGTATTGCTCTTCCCAGCCATTTTTTTGCATCTCTAAAGTCTTGCCATCTTTTTGATCACCGGGCATGTGGAACTAAGCAGCACATTCAAAACCCACGTGTAGCAGAGCCAAGAAGGATTTAGGTTATTTTCCCCTTGCTCTGTGATGAGGTACCTCTGAAAAAAAAGGACAGGAGTGCATTTAACTTTCCTTTGCTGAATTTATATTACAGTGCATCTGTAGAAATTTATCGTCCACTGTCTCCATCAGGGCTCCTTTGGTATTGCTGCCTCCCTATGGAATAGTCCCACTGTGTAGGTGTGCTTTGGGATGTCAGAAATGATCCTTTTAGACAGGTTGTTAAAATACTGGGTTCATATTTCTCATTGGAAAAACAGAGAGGATAAATGTAGTGAAATGCTCTATATGCACGGAAACCTGCCAAGCCATGGGATCTGGCTCCAGCATAGTCCTCTTTTCAACATGTTTAAAATATTAATAGATGCTACCTACATGCCATGCAACTGTATGAAAGCACAGACTATGTAGCTCTTAACTCACATCATGTGTTATAGAAAGGTCATCTGATGGACATTGGACCAAATGAGAAATACTTCAAGTATGTGAAGCAAACAAGTGGAGAAAGGGAGAAGAGAATCAAACTCAATGTGGGAAGGATAAGGGGGGAGCAGGCCAAGGAAATTGTAATTCCCCAATGTAAATACCATATATGGCTCTCCCACTCAAGGTTCACATCACAAACTAAGAGCTATACAAATTCTCATTCTCTTTCCTCCTGCCAATCTCCACTCTGACTCCAACCCTGAGGAGGCCTTTTGAGTGTGTGTATCTCTGTGTGCACACAAGGACCACTTGTACCCGCTTATCTTTTGGGTATGTTCTTTCAAAACCACCAGGAATATGTTTCTGTTTAGCTAGAAACAGACATGTTCTATTTCACATGGAACCTCCCTTGAGGGAAAAGCAAAGATGTTTAAATTGCAAGAAGAAAAAGTTCACCAATTCAAAATAGTCTGATGGGTCTCTAAACTCAAAACAGAAGCATGGGAGGTTTGCCCACCAGTATGAAGATGTGAGTCTGAAACAACAGAGAGAGAGACCAGCATGCCAATAAAGCTCTCCCTTCATTATGTCAGGAAAAATCACTGACCATGTGTTAACTGGCAATTCATGAGTCTCTGACAGTAATCCACCCTCAGGCAAAAATACTGTGCAACTACATTTCTGCATCGGCTGTGGTGAGGCATGCAGGCGGTCTTGCAAACAGGTAGATACTCAGCTCGCTCCACAGAGACTAATACCACACAGCCTGACCTGCAAGACACTGAACCCAGTGTCCATCATTTAGATCCCCATCTGTACTAACTTCTGGTTATCATGAAACTTGACTGTAGAATCTATTAGATAAAAAAGCCTTTATTAAGCCTTTAAATAATAGCTGTGCTGCTGTAATAAGTCAGTCACGTCTGTCAAAAGTTTGAGAAAAGCTGTACTCAGTTCAAAACAGTACTTTTATTTCCAACTTTTTAACAGAGACCAGCTTCTAAATATGATCTTTTTTTGCTAGTGTTTCTGGAAGTGAAACTTTCTGACTGCTTTTCTTTGGCAACGACTTTTCCAGCAAACAATGATCTTAATAATTTTATATAGTTGGTTAGTTTTTCATCTCGCATTTAATAGAAAAGCAACACTTATGAATTGGTCAGTGTTTCCAGTGTATTTCAGTCTGCATCTCTAAAGTTGAAGCAATAATGACTTTTTTATTATTATTATTATTATTTTAATTTGGGCACATCTTAGGAACAACAGAAAGTTTTACTTTAGCCTGCCTGTGGGCTCTGTCCTGCCATGTTCTCCAGCAAGGTTTGCATTGGCTTGTCTGCTTCTTCTTTGCACTGAGGGGTAGAAAAATGGCTTCCTCTTAGCAGGCAAAAGGGTTATGGCCTTTTTGCTGTGTCTGGCATCTGCTCACAAATTAGAAGTCCACAAAACTGAGGGACAGAATACATTGAAATATATCAGAGCTCTTAACCAGGCTACTGGACTCCTCAACAAAAAATATACTAAGCAAGATTTTTAGAAAAACTTCTGCCAGTGCTGCATCTCTCATTTTGGGAGGAGGACAGAACACCTTAGAACCCTAAATGAATCTGATTTGCAGGAGATACAGATTCTGAAAAGGGTCCCCTTTGGAAGTGTATCAATGTAGGAAATTCCATACTTTTTTTTTTTTTTTTTGAATAGCCATTTTTTATCTGTATCTCTTTTCTCTGAACCTGTTCAATATTACCATCTTCTTCTAACAATGCTTTTCTTCATCTGTGTAATTTCCACGCATAATATCTAATCATGAAGTGAAACAGGATCTTAAAAAGATGCTTCCCTCTTTACATCAAATATCTCTGTAATGCAGGAGTAGGTGTCCTAGTTATTGACATAGATATGAATTGACATATTTTATTTGTGAAACTGTACTCTGAAAATACTCATTAGATTTGTATTAAGGAGTTGTTTTTATTTCCTTGAGAAGATTTTTGACTAAAAGATAAATATCTAGAGATAATCTTATTAAAGCAGAATTTTCCCATAGGATGTATGCTTTGTTTTATTCTTCACTAATCTTTGTCCTTTTGCCAAAGGAAGGTGAAATATCTGCAGTTCATTGTCAGGGAGCAACAAGGGTTTTCTGTTCCATAAGGGTTGGGATCTGGAAGTGGTGGGGGCTGCCCAAGGCATCAGAGAAGGGCTTCATCAGGCCTTGGTCCATCCACTGCCCCCAGCCAGTCCTAAGAATGCTGACCTAAGAATAGCTAATATTGCATAGTCTATAGATCTTTTTAAAGAAAGTGTATCTGAGGGGTCAGAGGGAGAGGTTGAGAGGAACTGAGTGGTGTGGTCAGGCTAAAAGTACAGAGATTGTTCAAAATTCACCATAAGGAAGATACTGAGATTCTACTTTACTACAGTTTAACAACCTAAGCATAATTCAATGGATACAGCAGGCCCTTTCCCCCTCTCAGTTGCTGCACTCAATTCCCAATTAGAGCTTTTCTTAGATAAAACCAGTAAGATCAGTATTAGGGATTCATTTTCTGCCATCTTCTGTAAGGGACATAAACTCACATTCATCTGGACTCTGAAGCTGAGAAGCCCCACCTTATTCTTCATAATTTCTTTAGCACAACAGAAAGGATAACCATCAGTCCATATAACTGTGAAACAAGGATTCCACACACACGTATTGAACTTGAAAGGATATTCATCATTTGTGACATTAGCAACTTAATTCTTGTTGCAGCATCTGGCTCTTTGCTGTGTTGGACACCTACCATTACAATTGCCTCAACTACTTAAACAGATATCAGGTCCTAAAATAAAACAGAAACCCAACTGTGCTGTCCCAGTCAACCTTTGTTCCATCCTTAGAAATGAGCTCGTTCTTTCTCAAATTATGTTTTCTCACTTCTCTGTGTTGAAAACTTTTCCACTGTGAACTCAATTAGTTTAAAATTATCTCTTCTGCCCAACAATGACCTGTTATACCCAGTCTGGCTGTAGCATGGTGAGAAAAATCAGCAAATGTAATTTTCTTTTCTTACCCAATCACATACGTTATTTTAGCAAATTGATGGGAGGGGAATAAAAAGAAATCTATTTATTCAGGCTTTTACATTATGTTATCAATATAGCAGGGGCCCTGGAAAGCTTAACTCCTGAGAGGTTTGCCAGAAGTATCCTTAAATAAAACAGTGAAAGAATTAATTACATTGTATAATTCTGGAAATAAAGAGGGTCTGTGCTGCAGTAATATGGCATTCCTATAGAGCTGAAGAAAATATTATTTCTAGTAATAAAATGTAGTTCTCATCTGGATTTTTTTCTGACTTAGACTCTTAAGCGTTTCACAAACTAAATCTCTCATCCTATCTCCATTTTGCACATGGCATGACTGAAATACAGGCTGTAAACTGCCTGCAAAGGATTACCCCAAACACTACCCACAGTGTAGCCAGGATCAGAATTTGAGACTTGTGGGCACTATGCTTTGCACAGAGCAGGAAGCCACACTGCCCCTGTGAGGGCACTGACACCACCATGTGAGAGCACCAAGTGACAGGGGTGATTTCTTTGGGGTGGATTTTGGAGAAGTACTCTGCTTTCCCACCAGTCAGCCACAGTTCTACTGGAGTCAGAGGAACCTGAGTTTTAGAGGGGGGCGGGTTGTAAGAAACTCCTATTTTAGTCCATCTTATGTCTATCAGCCCCTACTATTAGTGTACCTGTTTGCCTTGTTCATCATTAGTGAGTCTCACACAATTACTTATCTACAGACAAAAGCCCCTTCTGAACTCCACGTCGGGATGATGTAGGTGCTCTGCAGTCTGTTAGTCTTCACACTTACAGATAATACACCAAACCTATTATACCAGCAACTTATAGCTTACTTACAGAACCATAATTTTCTTGTGTTAATAATCAGTCAAGATTTGGGCTGTCCAACTGTTGTCCTACTTCCAAAAATGCAGAAAGTTAGCTTCAGCATGCCTTGGATTTTTCTCCTGATGGCAAAGTAGCCTGAATCTTCACTAATATGGGAAGCGTAGAGTCCCAGTGGAGTACCAACTTGAAGGTTTCAAAATGCTGGAGAGAGGAAGACCTCTGAAGATCTTAAATGTCTTATCTCCTACTGACGATGTCCAATACATTCCTTCCTCTCTACTAAAAAGAAATGCCCATTGCATCCTCTAAAAATCAGAATAAAATAATAAAAAAAAAAATCATTCAGTGCAAAATAAATGTTGCTATTAAGAAAGTTCCTCCCTTTTTTGAGTAGCTGCAGCCTTCTTTTCAGTCTTGAAGGAGGTAATTTCTAAATTACCTTTATCCTAACATTTTGCATTTTGGAGGTAATTATATATGGAAAGATGAATGGCTGTATCAGATTGAATTAAATTGAACTCTAGCTAGTCCAGGATCCTGCAACCAAAAAGTGATTAAACCCAGATACCTAGAGAAGAGCAACACAAATGGGCAGTTTCAGACTAATACATTGTCAGTATAAGCATGTTTTCTATCACTCTGCTGTTCAGAGACTGTGTAAAATAGAGATGATATTTTGTTTAAGTTCTAGCAGGAAAAAGGGAGCATCGATTGAGGAGACATTGGATCCAGGTCTAGTGCAGTCACATGACTGGTACATTATTTTTTTTTATTCCATATTGGTTTCTGTAAGTCTGTAACATCTCTAAGTCTTGAAAGTCTGAAGCAGGCAAACATGTGACAAGAGAGTGGCCCAAAGACTTGGCATTGGGAGTATGTGGGGTGTTACTTTAGAACATGAATGAAGAAAGAATAGCTTTAAAGAAGTAGATTTTCAAGGTATTGAAAGTGTGTATTTTGAAGAACCTCAGAAAGCAATTATCTCTGGGCAATAATGCCCAGAGGATAGTTAGATTGCTCTGAGAGCTTCTGTTACAGCACACCTAAAAGGGAAAATGTTTTTATTAATGCTAAAGAAACACTGTCTGTTCTAATGTATATACAGAGAGGCTGTATTCATTTATGCTATTGCTGTCCTAAGTTAACTGAAGTCATGAAGGGACTAAACTGTACAATGAGTTGGTTCTGTCTAACCCAGTGGCAACCCCATTGTTTCCCTGCTGCTATAGACCTTATCTCAGGCTTTAGTCCATATGTAAAATGCTTATGTATCTTTCTTATTTTGCTACATGAAAATCTCCCCTATGTCTGCTTGGTGAAAGTTGTTTACAGTGCAATTTCAGTTCTCACATATTTCTTTGTTGCACCTCCTGAGACACATCGCACAGGAGGGCAAAAGTGAAAATGTCCGTGTGAATATGGCTTTACACTTCAAGGCATCTATGGGAGATGAAACATCCTCTGGTATTAGAGGGTTTGTATTTCTACCTTATGGTAGAAAGGTCCACTGTGGTACCTTTGTTTTGACAATGACTTCACATTTCTCCTGTTTTCCTCTGGATTCACCACCATCCTAGAAAGAATAAAGTCCCTTCCCAGGACTTTCAGGGTCTTCTCTAAGGTTCCTTTGTTTGTCTGCTTTAGAGGATGTTATTTTCACTGCCACAGGGATCCTCCCAGGCTGCCTGGCCATTTGACTCCATATGAAGGACTTCCTGCTGCTACAACTCAGGAAGACTAATGCCCTCCTGACAACTGAAAATGTTTAAAAAAAAATACAATTATTCTTTCAGTCTTCATTTGGATGCTTTGATTTAAAAAATATTATTGTTAGAGCTGCCTTTTTAATATTACTCATTACCTTCCTGGCTGCTTTGCACATTGTTTTCCTTTTCACTTAAGATGTATTTCTTACACTGGGATAAGTTGTGTGGCCAATGGTTTGAGAACAAGGCCAGATGGCAGGAGTTCCCACATCCAACATCCAGATTGCCACTGATATTTTGCTTAGCCTTGGGCAAAATGTCTAATAACACTGCATATCAAGTCCCCTATTCATTTCTAAAAGGACCAGAAACAATACGATCTACCCATATAACCATAGGGTTATATTCTGACTGTGTCTCAAAGATCCCATTGAGCATACAGGGCCAGGTGCTTTGCAGGAGCTGAGTGCTTTTGACAGTGGCAAGAACAGAAAGTGAGACCCTGACCTCCCACAACATCACCCTGCTTTAGCAGGCCAGTTGTGTTTGCACACTCCAACAGACGCATCCACCTCTGTGTTGTCAGTGGATCTAATCTGAAAATGTAGCATGGAAAAGAGGGTGTAATAAGAAAGTGTAGTATGTAAGGGGTAAAGAGAATACTGGCCTGCTTCTCACAAGCATCATTCTCCCTAGACAAAATCAAAGAAACATGAGTTTTGCAGACACTAGATTATTAGTTTAAATGCCTTCTGTGGTAAGCTTGATTACAGCTGTTGTTGGATACCTGTGCTTAGGCTTCACGTATTTTTTTCCAGTGGAATAATTCTATAAGTATAAAATTAGAAATGTTCATTATTTTTCTTGGAAGACTTTTTTTTTCATTATAAAGCTAAAAAGTTTTCTAACTTCAACATAAGCAGAAGCCAGGTTGGTCTGTATGGTCCTGCTGACTTTTATTCACTGAAGTTGCATAGGGAGTGTGATGCAGAGCTGGTCAGTATTTGCCAGGTTCTGCCAAGCAAGTGTCTTCTGCCTGAATACAATGGATTTTTAACCTTAAGCACAGTGTTTTCCATTGCGTATTATCCCAAAGCTCAACTGACACACAGACATGAGCAGGTCATTTTACACATAGAGAACTAATATGCAAACATGATTAAGACACTTTCTTTCTTACTTTCAATTAGAAAAGTGTATTTTTCCTTTCAGTTGTAAACTGTACCACAGCACCCAGACTTGTATAGCTGCTAGCTAAAAGTCACTGAGTAAATTTCTCAGCACAAGGATGGCTCAAAGATTAGTTTTAGAGCGGAATTATTTTCCAAAAGAACCAGTCAATCATTCCACAGCAGTATATATTGCAGTCCATGAAGTTTTAGTAAAACAAGAAACCTATTTAAAAAACGATAACTTGCTATTTCTACTTGAAACTAAAGAAGAAGGTATAAATATCAATAGGCTTTTTTTTTTTTTTTTTTTTTAAGGTGAGTTTCCTTCAAACATGATTACTATAAAAATATTTTAAGGAAATATTTTCTGTTGTTACATGTTATTCATGCAAAACAATGTAGCAATGTGCTGTGATTGGTTTTATTAAACATTGATCAGAAGGATGAGGCATAGAATTCTTTGAGATAGCTTTACTGTGGGCTGTTTGCTCAGGTGTAGGAAAGGCAGTGCTGATCTTTCAAAACCACAATTCTGTAACTGTTTCAGAAAGAACCAAAAAAACCCAATAGTTACATCAGGTCCCTCTGCTCACATTGCTTATTCTCCTGCAGAAGCACCTGTATTTAAAATCCAGCCTGTGTATTATTCCCCATGGTGAAGCCAGAAGAATTATTACTGGCAATGTTTACGAGCCTTAGATGCCTAGATTTAAGTATCTAAATATGTGGCTTATTTTTGAAGTACTGAACACACACACACACATGCACACAGACATACGTGCACATTTTATTGAGGTCAGCTGGAGAAGCTAGGTCATAAGCATTTTTTAAAATCAGGCCACTTATTTAACTGTCTAAAGCTGGATTTATGAGCCTCATTTCAGACACACCCAAGTCTAGTTGTAGCTCTCACAGATAGTAGTATATTGTCCCAGCACTGTGTGTCCTATGCACTTCAGACTGACTAATTTTTAAGTCTGATTCAGACCCACATTTCTTAAAATTAAGCTGGATGAAAAGAAAATTGTTTGGGAGAATGTTTTCCAAATATTATAAGCAAGGATTATTATTATTTTAATTCTTGGAGGGAAAGGATATTATCCTTCCTCTGCAGTAACTGGAACCTAAATATTGTAGCCTTACTGGCTTGTGACAATCAGAAAATCAGACTATTTTATTGCCCATTTTTCTCTTCTGTTTCTTTTAAACATTACAGTGCTTACTGCAATCAGTGGGGCAGTTTGTCATTATTGCTTATAAAGAGCAAGGAAATTGCCAGATAGTTCTGCTGTACCACTGCAGCATTGCAATTAAGCACTGCTTTCTACTTCAGGTTTGGGATTAAAGTGCAACCTTACCCCAGGGGCATCAAAATTGAGCACTGAAACCCAGCTTAATAAAATTTTCCTGTGAAAGCTGTTGTCAGTGAGGTGCAATTCTGTTGATTAGCACCTGAGCAGGTGTTTGTGCAACTACATGCAAATTTTGGGAGGGCAGAGTTTTCTCAGTGCTACAGAGGTTTGCTTTCAAGACCTTGTTTTGTGTCATAAAATTTGTATCAGGAAAGTGTAGAAAACTTTTTCTATCACTGCACATCTTTCATGGAGTTCAAGTATATTCAGTGAACTGTTTACTCCCAGCTGACAGCACAAAGTTGACAAAACTGACCTCAAGAAAGAATTCTTGGAGTACTGGTTTGTTTGGTTTTTAGCTTCAAGGCTTTTTCCTTCATCTAGCATCACACTAGCTGCTAATTCTGTTCTCCAAGCATTGGTATGAAGCATTAACTTGACTTTGTCTCCCAAACCTGCCTACTGCAGAACAAATTAAATTTCTTCTTCTCCCTCAGTGGAACAATCTGTGTGTTCTCAAAAACGGGCATAGTTCATAGGCAAAAGTGGTCCATAAAACAGACAGGCACAGATAGATTTGTCTGATTTCATTTAGCAAGATATTTTATGCTTTACTTTACTCTTTCAGGTACCTTTAAGCTACCTTTTCTCTTACAGTGCTGTTTCTTTGTAATAAGAGTGTCACCAGCAAGGCTGGAGTGAAACAAAACAACTCTGTGGGAGGTAAGAGCGCTTAACCATGTAAAACCTAACATTATCTTGATTCCTTATGTTATCGTTTAGAAAGCAATTAAAAAAAAGTCATCTGAGTTAGAAAAGACACAAAGACTATTTTAATAAAATCTAATAGCAAGGTCACTTGAAAGATACAAAGTCATCCTGGAGAAGCATTAGGTATCTCTTTTCTTCTTTCATATTACAGATTATAAATGCAATATATTCAGTCCTTTTGAATCTTTAGAGACATCTGTTATTTGGGATGGTATTAGTCTAGAATTGTACTAGTTAATGGAATGATGCATTTTATGTTTCCCTGAACAAAGTGCAAATTCAGCTGTTATGACTAATTCAGCTGAAGTTTGTTCTCCAATTTTCTTTTCTCCCTCCCCTTACCACAGAGAAGCTGTTCAATGCATAGGGCACCACAGGGCTGAAGCCAGCTGGACTAGAACTTTCGATCAGATCTGAAATACTTCTTCACCCCCATCAAGACAAATTCGTTTCCTTTGCCTTTTCAGTATGTAATTTATAAAGCATTGTCTAAAATTAACTGACTGATGAAAAAATTGTAGCTAAAATGCAAATCAAAGAAAGATTTCAAATGTCTGAGTCCACACAGAAAAACATCTAAGTAAATGTCAACAGTGTTTCATGGCCAAGCTCCTCCAAATGTCCTAATTTGCTTTATGAAAGAGTTAGGGTAACTGTCAATTACAATTTGGTTTCTAAAAAATCCTAGAAACATACGCTTAATATAGAACTTCCATTGATATTCATTTTGCTCCATTGCAGGATGGCTTTCCCTGCTATTATGTCTATCTCTAGCTTTATCTTTTTCATCCTCTTCTGCAGTACCTCACTTCCTAGATGCTTCTTCTCAAATTCATAAGCAATGAGTGACATGGTGGAGGCAGTTAGTAGCCACACTAGTCTCAGAAAAGAAATATCGCGAGAAACTAAATTTAGCTCTGAGAATAGTAGAAGTAGAAAATAAGAGAAGAATGGTTTCAAGTGAAGAGTGAAATATGCATGCCAAGACCACAAAAGAAAAATGAGGAATTTTTTTTCTCCAGACACCCAGTGACAAAAGTTTCAGTCAACAGCAGTGGGAGATTCCCAGTTTGCTTTAACAACAATAGTGTCTGGGCCCAACTTTCTGGACAAAATATTGCAAAAGTGTGAAAAGGTGCTTTTCACAAGTAGAGGAGTTGCTCCTCTCTCACAGATCTTAATATTCTTGAAAACAAAGGGCAAGAGAGAGCATGCTGTAATATTGAATAAAGGAACTAGGGCACAGACAGGTACAGGATTTTTGGATGGCTGGCTAATAATGATTTTTGCTTATAGATGTATATATGCTATGTCCTTTAACTTCCTACCATGATTCAGTACATTCTTTTTCACCTGCATCATTTCACTCTCCATTCAATGTCATTAACCTTCTACTTCCTTGCATTTGTCCTGTCTTGTCCACAAGAATATTGAGATAGTAACTATGCCATCTGCTTAGCTCATTGTTTTCAAGAAAGTAAGGTGGCCTATGCAGGGAGCATAGTCCATAGTGAAGAGGTGAGGGGGAAGAAGTGAACTCAACAGAGTGATGCTGATGGCACTCTGCAAAGAGTACAGGAAATCAAGGGTGATACAATCAGTCAGAAGCATGGGTATGTGCAGAGTATGAAAGTAAAATTATTTTTTTTTCACTCATGCAAACAATTAATGTATCAGTATAAGGTTACCTCTGGTACTTTCCATCACATAAACAGGCTGTCTCACAGTCTGGGAATGATCTGGGAATCATCTGAAAAGTAGATCATTTGAAATAATTGTGCCAACCCTGGACAGTGAAGCAATAAGAAAATTTAGATTTGTGAGGAAGGGAGGGGTTTGAGCTAATCACACTATAAAAAGATATTAAACAATGACAAAAAAATGCATAGGAATTGGAGATTGTGTCAGAAGATCAGATGTAAGAAAGGCCATTTGAGGTGAGAAGCACATCAACATGTCTCTAAGATCTGGAAGGTACAATGAACAAAGTATGTTGTTGTCTTAACCACAGCAGGATTTTCAGTCCCTGGCACCTTCATCAGTAAGGATCCCACTAAAATGAAAGAAAATTTCACCTCAATTGGGTTTGGCAGCAGGACAGAGGTTATTCAGTCATAGGGACCTGGGGGTCATGTGCAGTACAAAGCCATTTATGACATCAGCAGGACAGGGAATTTGTTGTGGTGCTTTTCTTATTCTCTCAAAAAAAGAAAATACAAAATTGAGTGTAAATTTTATTCAGAGAGTAATACATACATGCACACAGGCAGGACTGTGTGAAAAAATCTTGGACTGATGTGGTGTAATGGGATTTGGGGGGTGATGTTGGTTACATGTTTTCATGTTCACAATTAGGAAAAGGAGATTGGTAATAGATGCCCTATTTAGGGACACACTATGGTGCAAACACACAGCAAAAAAAGTTCCTTCTCCAAAAAGCATTAAAGCTTTCATTTTTCCTAGTTACAATATAGCATTTTTTGGAACACATTTGAAGTTAGACAAACCAAAGCCTGCTTCTCACAGGCTTAGCAGCTTGAGTTTTCTAAAAGGACTTTGAACAGACTGTTAATTTTACCCTGCTTCACTCCTCTCACACAAAGAAGTGGTAGAAAGATGCTTCTCACCATCATTAAAAACTATCTGCATAAAACTACCTGCCTCTCTGTGTACACAGAACAGTATGCTCTGATTTCTCTCCTCATCTAATCTCCCCTGAACCCCCACCAGCACAATGAAACATTGTCTTTTTTTAATCCATTCTTTTCTAACAAATACATTTACCAAAGTCTGGTCTTCAGCAGTATAGTATTGGTTTGAATTCTGAATGCAAATAGGTGTGAACTGAATTAATTTTTCTTTACACATGAAGAAAATTAGGAACATTTTAATTAAACTATAAACCACCTAATATAGATCATGCTAACAATTGTGGATTCATTCTAGTGAGAATTTGGTTTTCCAAAGAACAGCTATTTACCTAAACAGAGGCTTCAACACATAAAGTAATTGGTCCTTTTTAGAAGTCATTAAGTAGCATATGAGTCTGAATTTTCCTTAGTTTCCATAATAACAGTAACCAGAAAACTCACAAATTGCAAAGGACACCAGCTTATCTTTGTCTTTACCAAATTCAGAGAAGGTCTGCCACTGTTCCTGTGTTTTTCAAGCATCTCTGTGCTAATGTCATTATGTGAGATGGTAGTGGGGAAAGGATTTTATCTATGCCAAAATGCAGCCTAGCATGGTAGGGGTAGGTGGTCCTTTTAACACTGGAGCTTCCTCTGTCCTTGGAATAATTTAGTAAAGGTATTTGCTCGATCTGTTTCCATGAAATGGAGTGCTTAAAGGATCAAATTATTTTCAGGGAAATAGTGATACCAATCTTCAGCACAGACATTGCAACAGATTGCATGCAGAAGTTGGATATGTGGTAAAGGGATCTTGTTAAGCACTCCAGCCAAAAATATGTCTACCTGTCAGACTAAAAGAGGCCTTGCTCTTTCCGCGTGTGCCTTTTCAGGACAGGAATAGTTGATATTGGTGATGCTATATGAAAATGTGAAGTTACTGCCTGTAAAATGTCAAAGTTACTGCCTGTTTGAGAGGACACCAAAAATCCGTATGTTACAGTCTCAGGCTGCATATAAATTTGCTGCCAAATTTGTAAAACACACTGCTGATGGTGTTTTGTCAGCTGTGACTCCTGTAAGTACAGGATTACATCCTGGCCCCATTAAAGCAGAAGTTTGTGAGTTTTGCTCATTTACCTGAAGACTGAGCCATAGCACCAGCAAAACATGACTTACATGGGGTTCTGAGAGAGCGCAAACATAGTGCTTGCAACAGAAAGACAATTCTGTCCCACCCCTGCTCCTGTGGTGCAACTTTATACGATCGCTTACTAGTACAACTTCCTGCACTTCCTCTTCCAGGATGTTTTTTGTACTTTAAGGGTGTCACACAAACCCCTTCTCGTCTGACTTGACTTTGTTTTAAAAGAGTATAACTATATAAGCTTGAACAGAATTTGTCCTTATTTACAGATGAACAGGCCTACTAGGTAAACTACACCGGAGTTATGCTGCACTCCAGCAAAGCCAGCAGAGTTGCATCAATGTAGCTGAGAAATGAATGTTCATTTATCATTCCAGCACGAGCTGTCTCCAGTCATTGTTTTCATCTGCTGCTGCCTCTGAGCCACCAGCTTTTTCTGACTGAGAATGTTTGAATCCTTTGTTTTCCTCACCACCTAGACTGTGTCCAATGGGCAACACATTTTCCCTCAGATATTTAATATTGATTAGGTAACTGAATTTAAATTTTAGAACTATGAAAGTTTGGAAACATCTGCAGACATTGAATAAAGTCTGTTTTCTCTTCCACAGTCTGCGAACAGCTGGAATCCTCAGCCTGAAAAGACTTCTTTGTTTCCCAGGTTTCCATTACACATTTTTGTACCACACATGCAAACTATCCAGGCCTGTGAAAGAGGGACAATTCTTATTTTTATGAAAGATGTTTGCCATTTTCCATTCTGCACTGTTCAGACCTCTCCTTGTCCAATAAATGTTAAGTTGTTAAAAACATTCCTATTTTTCCCTCTGCAGCTATATTTTTAGTACCAATACTGGGCCAAAGTTTGGTTTTGCATCAAATTTAATCCTGTCATACACAATTAACTTCAGCAGGGTTTCTCTAGATTTGTGTTGAGGCATGACACAAACTTATTTGTTGTTAGTTTGTCCCACTGAGGCTGTAGAACAAATAGTGCTTGTATTAACCACAGTACCTGCTAATAATTTTATCAGTAGCATTGTTGAAGAGCTGTACATTCCTTTTTTTCCCTCATATTTGTAAACATAAACTATGTTAAGTGAAGATTTACTCTGCAGTCTTTAATTAAGCATAATTCTTGTCTTAATATGTGGCTTCACTGATGTGCCTCTAATTATCCACTATTAGGCTTATCAAAAACTGGTCTTTAATAGCATGCTGGGCATGTTGTTAGTGTATGAAATTATTTTGTAATTAATATGTTACACAGATAACATTTTCTTTTGTGTATTCCTTGGTAGTCTGAACCTGAACCCTTGGAGTAATAACAGTGTCTGGTCAACGTCTGTCTTAGTTTGTCCAAGGTAACAGAATGCTTTTCAATAAGTAGTACTTTGTTAAGGAATCAGTGAGTATAGATAAAAATAGCTATGTAACTGAGTGATCCACACTTCCCAGAGTTATATGACGATATTTTAAAGCCTGGTAATAAATTCAGAAGATTGAGTTACAATATGTAGATATTCTTTGTCCTTGCAATTCTACACATATATAAAAACAGAGGGCCTGGAGAAGGTTGCTTAGCCTACCTTTTGTCAAGGCCAGAATGAACACTGTACTGTACTATGCTGTGCTATACTCTACTGTAATTTTAGCTATTCCTTATGGAAAAAATCCCATCCTGATACTAAAAATGTTCCATGAAATCTCTGTTGCTGTCCCATGCCATATGTTCCACACTGAAATAACTTGATGCTTTGAAAGTTTTCCTGTGTCTTCTCCCAATCTCCATCTTTTTTCCTGCCATAGTGCACTGTGAAGAACAGCATATACATCTCCTCTTTGCAACAGCTTCTTGCTTTTTGTGCCTTCAAAACATTCTTGAATAGACAGGCAACAAGATTGTCATAATCAAAGCATTTTGACTGAAATACAGAGCAACCTGGATTCAAACAGCTTTTGGTGACTGTGTCCAATGATACTTGAAAAGATCTGGAACAAATATAAGTAGAGCATTTATCTGTGCCATACTTTTAGTCAGCCTTCTGCATGGTCTAGAGAATTTAACAACTCTAGATTGTCTAGAAGAAGGTTTTCTTAAGGATAGACAAATCAGGATCACATGGACAGGAACGTGCAAAACCGGTAGTGAAAACTGCCTTAAATCATGCATCTAATTGACAAAGAGGGGTATCAAAAGTAGTCCTACAAATAGGGACATTAATTAACTAAGTTATATCAATTTTTTTTTTTAATTGTACCACCAGAATGAAGGAACAGCATACACTAATGGCAAAACTAGTTAAAAGACAAGTTTTCTAAATCTTAAATCTATTTCCACTGAGGGCCTGTGTTAAGGACACAGTCCTGAGGTTTTTTTATCAGCGTGGAGCTAATTTTTGCAGAAACACGTTTCCACTAAACCCTCATCTTTCAATCTGTGTACACAATTTCTTAATGGAATTCACAGCTCATAGAGTAAGTTCAAGCACAGATATTAAAAGCAAAGCTGCTTCATTATTATTAAATGGTTATGTGGTATTAATATCACATTTGTCCTTCCCTTTTAGGTGTATGAGATACCTCATTTCAAAGTGACTGTTTCAAAAAGACTCTTGTGTTAGCTATTTACAGCAATCTAATTTCCTAAAACTTCCATCTTTCTACTCTTATTTCTAGGTATTCTGTCCCCTCTACCTCTTTACATTTACAGTATTTTTCTTGGTCATAAAAAGAAATGTGACATCTCTGGATTTTATTTTATTCCAGTCAAGACAAGAAGAGCACAGGAGCTCAAATAAATTATAACTCTGAATAATACTAGTTATAAAAGAATGCCAAAGCTTCTTGGCAACCACATTTGTGAGCCAGAGCCAGAGAACGAGAAACTAATGTCTAGTAAAAGATGTCAGAATCAATTCTTGCTGCCAATGTCTGGCGAGAAAAATCTGCTCAATAGATGTTTTACCTCACATGACCCAGTTGGCACTCAGAACAAGGATGCCTGATCATCAGAAAGACAGTGCAGGTAAATTATAAAGAAAGCATGTAGTACTTCCCATACGTCTCATTTCTTGCATACTGTTGTTCTCTGGATTTTAACGCAAGGTGTTTATCCATAACGGTACTGTCAGGGGCTTATAGGAACCTCAGTCTGCTTAAAATAGTGAAATATTTGGGATTTGAATCATTGCTGGCAGGGGATGCTAGCCCAGTGGGTTCAAGAGAGCTTCTGCTCTTCTTCACTGACACTGTATCTCTTTGACTTCATTTTCATAAGGGAGTGAAATTACAAGGTCCTTGTATTTCTGTGAAAAGATGAACCTTTCTCTTTGGCTTTCCCACTCCAAGTGAGACGTTTTTTTCCTAGTTTGCTGAAAGTGATTTAAATTCCACAGACTCTTGAGGGTAGATCTTTCTGTCTCCCCAAAGCTACGGGTACCTGGGCAAGAAAATGGTTTAATTTGCTGCTCTAGTTGAGGCATGTATGTGTAACAATATTCCTCTAAGGGGAAAAAGACAAGGGAAAGATGCTAGCCCACCATTCAAAATACAGACAAGGCTGATCGTTCTCATGATAGCCAGCCAATGCACAAGTGGCACTGCTGCATTTTAATGGATGTTTGAAAAGATGATGTACTCTTTGTCTGGTAACTGTGCCCCTTACTTCCAGAGGCAATGCTGAATATTGCCACTCCAGGGCCAGAGAGCAGGATCTGCCTGGGGCTGTCTGATTCTGGCCAGGGAGAAGGTCAAGAGAAGAGGGATCTGAAATGCAGTTTCTTGCTGTGACACTGTTTCCATAGAAAAGGGCTGGATAGAGATGTCAGTGTAGAGATGCATAAGCCTCAAAACTGCCAACACAGGAACAGCAAGCAGTAGGTCATGACTGCACTGTCTTCACTGACCTAGGCAACTGCCTGTGAAACCTATACCATAGCCAGCTCTAAACCCAAGCAATAAAAGCCATATATTGGATCATGTAGTGTTATTTTAATGATCAGAACACATGATTCCTGTCAAATACATGAAGCAGAGCTAGCCACATTTCAACTCTTCTTCTAGAAAGCTGGGAGATTGCGTGCTAGATTTTGATTTGCTCAGCACACAAAAAGCCTTGAGTAGATCCTCACCTGTACTGAATGTGATGGAATGGCATGAGAGCAAAAAAGGCCAGCAAGTTTATCTGAATAGTGGCTAACTGGCAGTAACAGGAGCATGTATCCCAGAACTGTGATACCAGCACCAAAGTGGCACCTCTGACAGTATGCCTTAAATGGCCTGATAAATTAGAGATCATATTTTAAAAATGTAATTTCCCTTAGGCTATATAGAATCTATTCACTATACAATAAGCTCAGCATGCACAAACTGTCTCAGTTTGGCAAATATGTTCCCCAAGAAAGTCTGAAAACAAAGTCCCATTTTCATTACTTACTCTTGAATGGATCTACATAAGGCACTCTGTTACCTTGACAGCTTGATGCTTGTGAGGCCAATCAGATGCAGTTGGCTATTTATAAAAAGCAGATACCAGCACATCCGTCTTGCCCTCCTTGACAGAAGAAGGAAAATAAAGTGCAAATAAAAATTCCCGGACCCTTGGTAAAGTAACAAGACAAGCAGGTTGAAATTTATGCCTACTTAACACAGAAAGCCCGAATAATGTGAATACCACATGAACTTCCTGAATAGCATTTCATTAACATTCCAAGGCAGCTCTGCAAAGCCGGGAGACCAAATCAAAGCAAGAAAAGCATGCCCAAAGTGGAGCAGAACCAGTGAAGTTTAACCAGTTAACGCTGACTGGCAAAATGTTAATCAAGACCAAGTTGCTTGGTGCTTATATTGGTCAGCAGGCTACCATTGAGGACATCATTTCTCTGTGATGCCCACAAAGAGCTCTGCTTTGGTACCAGAAGCTTCTGTGGTCATCAGGGGGGCCAGTCCACATTAGGGCTGCCTAGCACATTTAGTCCAGCTGGCTGGAGACTTGCCATTTAAAAAAGAAAACAAAACAATTGTTTTCAATGCTGGTTGCAGTGTTCACGCCTGACAAGATTTCTGACTGACTATACAACTCACAGATAGCAAAGACACAATTTTCAGTTTATAAAATCTGATTAATAAGCTGTCCCCTGGGGTTTGGCAGGACTTACTAACTGCCTGAGATCTGCTGTAACTTTCTCCACTTGGCATAAACTCTCTGATATAGGATGCCTAAAAGTTACACAACTAAAATCCATCTTTAACCACTCAAAAACGCAGACTTGTTTTAGAGACTCCGAGAGCTACAATTCCAGCAGAAGCATATGGGAACTGTTGCTGTGAAAATCAGGCCATTGTCATAAATGAGTGCTTTAGGCACACAAGTCTGGAAAAAAAAAGGGCCAATAAACTGAACAGTATCAGTGGCGAATGACCTCTCCAGTGGCATTGAGTTGAAAACTTGGAGATAGCAATTTGGATTTCATTCATTAAGATTTGCATGCAACTATTTTTCACATCTGCTGCTTAAGGAACATTATGGAACGACAGTGAGAACTTTTTTTTTTTTAGTTTGGGTTTTGTGCTTTGAATGCATTTTTTATGAAGCACGTGTTTGGCTAATAGTTGGAATTTCATCTTAGCAGCCACTTTGATGACATGCAGTTTTTGAAACAGATCCTTGTGCTGGAGGAGTGACATGTTCCAGGGTTAAGCGAGCTCTTCATGATATAGCTCTGACTGCCTGCTACTGGGGTCACCAAACTACTTCAGTGGTTGTGTTTTAGCTCTCTGAATGACACCCCTTCTGATGGTTTTAGCCTTCAGCCACATTCTTTTGCTTCCTGAGAGTCTTTTCCTGACTTTAGTATGCACGCAGAGGACAGTGTTCTAACAATTCAGTCATCACTAGTTATTTTTTCAGAGGCATTACAATTAACCATATCCATGGGTTACCTGTCGGTTTGCCTGCCAAAAATCCATGCACATCAGCAAATGAATATTGTTAGTAAAATTCTCACAAGCCAGAGTGATCTTCTAGTTAGCAGCCATGTCTTGTGAAGAGGTGCACACACCTCTCCATTCAGCACTTAAGAAAGCTTGCAGGAGAAGAGCAGTCCAGCTACCTACTCAAAGTCTCCAGGGACTGGTGTTCAACTCCCAGTTTATCCAGGCCATATTCTTATGTTTCTTGCTTTGGCATTTGACATCTCAGGGCATCTGATCCCTCTCTGTAGAATGAGAATACTACAGTCTCCTTCATCTTACAGTCTGTTGTTTTAAGATGTAACTTTTCAAGCACTGGAAATAACTCTAATAATATGTTAGGAAGTACCATAATTTTACTCCTGTCTATAAACTGGTCTGTTTATGCTTATGTTATCTTCCAATTTTAAAACTTGCTCCTAAGAAGTCAAAAGTGTCATTCAGAATCTGCCATTGTCTCTCTTCAAGGCTTCAAGGAAACATCACTATTTTCCCTCCAGGTTGTTTGTCTGTTCCTCTTCAACCTTTCAGGTTGTGTTGTATGAGAATAAGAGCAGATCTATGTAATTCTGAGGTCCTTGTCATTCTCTCATTTGTTACAGTGTGCAAGTGCTTCATAATCCCCAGGATAGCTAATCTCTTGCCACTGCTGTAAAGCAGGTAACAGCTAGTACCCCTTTCACAAGTAACACTCCCTACCTCTTACAAGGTGCTTTTTGGCCATTGCTCTAGAGGAGCACCAAAAAAAACCAGTTTCCTTTTTTTCTTTTTTTTTTCAAAAGAAAGAAATAGAAGAGTACAGATCAAGTGCATAATGCCATTTTTTATCTCTGAAGTGAGACTTAGAGTTTAGGTTCCAAGTCCAAGTGTGGAATCTGACTTTGTTAAGCACTCACATCCTCTAGCTTTGCCAAGAAAGGGTCTCCCAAGCCCTAAACTTCTGTTTCTGCATGTGCTCAGAAGAGCTTCTGATTTGACAAGGCTCACCCCCCCTAGATCTGCTGTTACATAGAAACATAGAAACGTCTGGGGTGGAAGGGACCTCTAGAGGTCATCTAGTCCAACCCCCCAGCTGAGAGCAGGGACATCCTCAACTAGAGCAGGTTGCTCAGAGCTCTGTCAAGCCCCACCTTGAATGTCTCCAGGGATGGGCCCTCAAGAGCTTAATCTGATGTCTTTGTAATTCCTTCCCCAGCCTTCTACTACAGTCTACTTCGGATATCATTTGTAAAGTTGTTTTGGTAGGATCTATGTATTGCAGATCAAACCAGTTTGTAGTTTGAATAATGCTACTAGGAGCATTAGGAGATCTAGATTAGCAGATCTCTAGGGTTTACTCCTGAGCTGTTCATCTAGTTTACCTGAAAATCTTAAAAAAAAATGTATTTCTTCTACTCATGTTGATGTCCACACATCATTTTGGCTAAAGCAAAACATCTGGATCTCCTGAAGATGTTTCCAGTATCTTCTCGCCAGACAGGCATTACTTCCCGTAGGGCAAAAATACTACTGATTAATTTGTCCTTATGCAAGGCAACAAGTATTTACTGGGAACCAGAAACCACCCATCTGCTCCAGAGAGGACATAGATAGAATACATTTGGAAGGGAATGAACATACAGTTGTAGAAATGGCAGGTTTTGAGACCTAGGAGGCATGGGGCTTTGAGTCAGTACTTCAGGAGATGGAAATGAGATGTCAGAACAGAAACGGAGGCATTATGTTCCACTTCCTTATAGCAAGCAATAAATAAATAATATCTGGTATTCATGTTACCCCATATTTGTTAAGTATGGTAAACAATAAACTGCAACTATAGATTAAAGACTCTGGTAGTTTGAAATTCACTCTATTTCTTTAAAGAACGAGTGGAAAATATTCTTAGTCCCAGCACCTGCTGTTGAATTCCCCTGCTCTTCTGTGGTTTTACTATAATATTTTCCAATTTTAAAAGAAGTGAAGCAGGCTAGACACAAGATATTGTCAAATGCCCAAGGTAAACAAACTGGAAAAATATTAAGAAAATTATATAACATTTTCAGCAATAGCAAAGGGAGTATTAAGTGAACAATACTAACTTAAGAAAGGATTCTGACAAGAAAGGTAAAAAGGTGAATGGTGTCCCTTTAGAACAGATGTCCAAAATGTCCATGAATCCTAAGAGGTGGAATCTTTCTGTGTTGCTTCAACACAGAATATAGAATATGAATCAATCTTAATTTATGCAGTAGATTAATTACACATTTTTAATGTGAATCAGATCTCTCAGATTCTGTACTTAGAAAAATCACCTTTACTGGCCCCATATGAGAGCTTGGTGCCAAGACCACCCAGTGAGATGGCTTTACTTTGAAGGATTGAGGAAACTGTGCAGTCTTAAATTCTCATGCAAACACTGATTCTCATATTCCTAATTTACAGAATAGGAAGATGGAAACACATAGCACATTACAATAAAAACACTCTTTGCACCTAGAAGAGAAGAAGTCATTTGTGGGATTCTCTTCTAGATTTCCTTATGCTTCTATGGGATGTCCCCAAAAAGGAATAGATGAGCTTTTATCTTAAAATTCAATTACTACACATCCATTATGTAGCATTATGTAGGTTCTTGAGAAGCTGCATCACTGAATCTATTCTGCTGTTCTGGAAGGGAAAAACCTAAAATGGGAAAGAAGGCCACTACCATGTTAAACTACTTAAGAGGTCAAACAAAATCTGACTGCAGCCAGCAATGTTTGGATTTTTCCTTTGGCTCAGAGTACAAGCTGTAAATCATCCAGCAAATGTGTACTCTACAAGGGGTCAGAAGGAAAAACATCTGCCCATACTGGGCAGCTACTTCAGTTCCCTCTTGTTGCCAGGTTCCTAAAAAGTGCCCAGAAGCACCTAGTGTGATGTACCAGGTCTCTGGCTTCTCCCTGGGCTAGTGGGTTCAGATCCACCCCAGACCCTTGTGCATTAGACATGATGTGGAATATGCAGAAAGAGAGGGAAGAACACTCATGAAGCATTTGCTCGTATTTCTCCTGACCAGGCTGCACTCTTATCTCAGTTTGAAGGGGATTATGGAAACTGAGAGAGAGAGCTCCTCACTCACTTGCTGGTTTGAATCCAGTCCGCAGGCTTAAATTTAAGTATGTTACAGCCTTACCGTAATGCCAATTTGTCTACTTGCAAGAAAAGAGATAAGATTCTCAGTGGAAAGCACAAAAACTGCCCCCTTCCAGATCACTCACTCTCAGTAGAAAAGCCAGAAAAGCAGGAGGTGGTGAAACCTCCCCAGAGAGCACAGCAGCATAGGAAAAGTGCATGACATGGGGAGGGGTGGTTACATTAACATTTCCTGAACCATGTTGTTCCTGTGAATACATATTAAAATGTATACATTGACTTCTGTCTGTGCATTTATCAGTCTCCAAATCTAGAAAAAGTACAGCATTTGTCATTAAGAACAGAGATGAGCTTTTAACAGAATCAGCTGTTCTGAGACATACTGAAGAGTCATTTCATAGATGTGGGGAAAACTTTTTTCACTTTCATACCTGTAGCTCTACTGTTTCTGGGGCTGGTTTCTGACAGGATAAAGCATACAAATGTAAGAACTCCATGCTGCATTAAGCATGCTGAACTTTACAGCTACCTGCACTCATGACTTTTTTAGTGTTTCAGTATGGTCTGAGATGGCAGTAATCTGCAAAAGTGATGGAAATGATTTCTCATTTTTCTCTGTGCTCTCTACCAAACTGACTTTACTGAAAAGAATTTAGATTGGAGCCGCCTCGGGTATTTGGCTAATACATTGGCTTTCTGCCTTCACCTTGAGGTTTTTTTTGGTTTTCCCCCTAGGCATAGAAAAACTCAGAAGTCTGCTTAAAAATGAAGACGTTGTGACACCTAGCGGTGAGTTAAACACCAATTGCTTCTATTTTCTACAGAATTCACATTTGTTTTCCATAGGCTCATTGTTCAGTCAGATTTTAATGTGAGAGGTGTGGGCATCACCCTCATGACTCCAGAAATCCAGGAAGCTCCTAATTTCTTTTGCAGTCCCATGCAATATGTGAGTGTCTTGTTTCATCAAAATCCTGTGCTTGTCTACAGAAGGCCCCATTCGTCAAGGCCCAATGTGTAGCTTCTGGTCATACTCCTTATTGAATGTGACATTTTGAATAGCCATTTATACTGACATCAGGTTAAGTGCTTTGACTTTAGAGAGAAAGGGAGCATGGCAGAATCATGGCATAAGACCAAGTGGGAGCTTCAGACTTATTTTCTTGTTGAGTATTTATTCATCAAGGCTGTTTTTAGAAGGTGACTCAAAAATGTATTGTATGGCATGCAGCAAATTCCTGGCAGGCAGTTTAAACTGACTCAGTTTCTGGCAATTTTTTTGCTTTTGAAGACTTCTCAGAGTCTGCCTTGGTCAGCATTAGTCAAAAAGTACATACTGGCTGTGATACCATGACAAGAAGTTACACCAAAGCAGTAAACCAGTCTAGACGTGTGCAAAATAGTTATAGGTTCTTTCCAAACAGTGGCAAGCCTTGGAGGTGGTGGGGTTTTTTTAGGGAAGCAGAACATTGTTGAGTTGTGCTAGTGGTAACTAGGCTGCAGTCACCAAGTGGCAAGCTTTCCTGGCTTGTTGAGCTAGCTGGTTGGGGGCCATTTTTTATCACAAGAATGAATGCCAGTGCAAGAAATTTCAAGTCAAGACGTCACTGTATGTTCAGAAATTTGGGTGCATGCTTCTTTGCATCTGTAAGAGCTGTTAGCAGTGCAGCCTCCCAGTTTCATGTCCATATTTGTTCATGCTATATCAAGCATACTTTCCACTGCCTTCAATGAGACAAACTACTTCCTCCTCCTCTGACTTTCAGAAGAGATGCATGATAAAAGTGCATGTTGCAACTAAGAAATGGAAACTAGATTACCTGAATATACGTGATTTTTTTCATCTAAAGATTTATTTCTACCACATGTTCACATGTATTAGTACCTGTAACTTCCCCAGTTTGTTGTCTTGGGTATAATTAACACTTCTACCACCAGAGTATCTGGATAAAAGGCAAGTGGATATAAAAACATCAGTCCTGTCCAAAATGTTCCAGTTTCCATCCCCTGAATCATCAGCATGTGACCTGTTCTGTGCCAATATTAATAACCATTGCTCATGGCTTTCAAACAAATCAAACTGTTTAAAAATTAATTCTGTTTACAGTACCTTCTAGAGGAAGTATTTTGTAAAAGTGAATAACTCAAACTGACTAGTGGCTACCCACAAAATATTACTATCCAGTAACAAAATGAATCATTTAGAACTAGCTGGTAAGGAATGTACATATTGGAGAAAGCATCAAGTGGAGATTGGATCTAGCAATTGGGAGTCCCAAGTTCTCTTTCCTCTGTACCATACATTTCCCATGCTGTTTTCACATAGGCAGGCCTACCTGCAGTGGTATGGGCAGCTAGCTACTAGCCCCAGTCATCTCAAATCACACCATTTACTTTTTTACATTGGGCTGTAAACTGTGGGGCTGAAGTTAATTTCCCTGTTCAGCTGTCAGTCCTAGGAACACTTGAAGTCAGGAGTTGGAGCCCACAGATGTGCTAATTCATGCTTTGCCCTCTGTAAAATGGAGATGGGCACCAAATGATGCATGACAAGCTTGTCTTAAGTCTATGGTATGGGCCAAGGGTGGGTATTACTTCAGTCTTCACTGGCACTGATGTCACTGCCATCGCTGAAGAGAAACATCACAAAAACGGAAAAGCAATACTAATGCTGAAACATGTCATGCAGTCCTGGACACAACAAGTAGAACATCTGGCAGAGTAGAAAGCTAGGTTCTGCTAATCCTTGGGTGCCACTTTTTCCATTTTATATCTATCACTGTTGCTGCACACTTTAAGCAACCCCCAAACACTCACAAACAGAAGTAAATCTTTCTTCTTCTAGACTCTCTCTAGGAGAAATAGCTTGATATGTTTATAAGGAAAAGGAAGTTGCACACTACTTAGCATGGCTGTGCTAGTCTGTGAGTCAAAATTTTTGGAGTGCTAAATAGAAGATGTGACTTTGAGCTGTAGGTCCAGCAACAATGATGTGTTTGATCATTTTCATGCCAGGCAGGACTGTCTGCTGCAGTCTGTGCTACATGGGTACACCAGAACCTCTGGTATCTCTTGCTTTTGCATTTTCATAATTCACCTACTGATGGAACACAACAAGAGCTATGAGGCATAAAGTTGCTGTCAAAGATGGCACTGAGGAGTAAATATCTAGGTGATATTCACTCACATAGGACAAATACTCAGGTAGGATGTGCTTTTTAAGATAGTCTCTGTATTGCACGCAGAGGTGATACAGACAGTGAATCCCCAGTGTGTCACTTATATCCCCAGATTCATTTGCATGGCTAGGCCTGCAATCACAGAACCACACCATGGATAGGGTGAGAAGGGACCTCTGGAGACTGTCTAGGCCAAACCCCCTGTTCAAAGTAGGATTGTTCAGGACCATACTCAGCTGGGTTTGAATGTCTCCAAGCATGGAGACTCACAACCTCTCTGGGCAACCTGTTCCAGTCCTGAATCACTCTTGCAGTTAAAAAAAATGGGTTTCTGATGTTTAAATGGAATTCCTTGTATTTCAATTTGTGCTCATTGCCTCTTGTCCTTCCACTGGATATCACTGAGAATAGTCTGGCTCTGTTTTCTTTACACCTACTGTATCAGGTATTTTTACCCATTATTAAGAATTCCCTCTGATCCTTCTCTTCCCAAAGGTAAACAATCCCAGCCCTCAGCTTCTCTGACTATGTTAGATGCTACAATCTGTAATTTTTGTGGCCTTTCACTGGATTGGCTCCAGTATGTTCACGTCTCTCCTGTACTGTGAAGCCCAGAACTGGACCCAGCACTCCAGATGTGGCATCACCAGGGCTGAGTGGAGGGGAAGAATTACCTCCTTTGACCTACTGGCCACGCTCTTCCTTATGCAGCCACAGACAGACACTGTTGGCCAGCTTTGCTGCAAAAGCACATTGCTGGTTCATGTTCAACTTGTTGTCCGCTAGGACACATCCAGGTCTGCTATGCAGTCTCTAGTTCCATATTAATGACTAGTTCCAGTTGTGATTTTCTTCAGCTTCCTAGATTTAATGGCTTGAATTTCTCTCTAACACATAGATGAACATGCCTGGTTTGTTGAATAGCATGGACTGTTTCTACATCAATACTATTTAATTATCCAGTAGCACTGAATGGTCTGAAAAGGCCTCCATAATGTTTGACAGATTTAGCAGACTGGATGTGTACTTAACTGGCTAAAGTAAACAGTCACAGCAGCAGGTTACTGTGTTTTCTGTTGAAACAGAATAATGTCAAACCTCTCGCTATGCCATAAGCTTTAATGGCATCCTGACACCTGCAGAATAGCTTGAATTGAAGGAGGAGCTGCTTTTCCTAGTAACGGGGTTTTCATCCTTCTTGTGGACCAAACAATGACATGTTCGTTGCATACACAGTTGGACCACCTCTTAGGTCTACATTTCTTAGCCCTACATCAGAAAGGAAAAATCACCCTTTCCCTGGTAATGGAGTGAAATCCTCCTACAGAAATACAACTGCACTCTCCAAAGAGCCACAAAAGTGGACGCAGTGGGTTAACACTCCAAAAACAGGAAATACCCCTAACCAACATTCTGTGTCACCACATAACCTAGATTTCAGCTGAGAATATGGGTGTTGTTTTAGATAACAAATACAACATGTGTTCATCATTAATCTTCTTGAACATTTGTTTGGCCAGAAACTGTCTCTGATCAACCCACTTATGTAAACAGGCCTGTGCTTCAGACAGAAGTGGTAAGCTGTTATTCCAAGTACTTGCATTACAGGGAATCTCTCCTTAACTCCAATGAGACATATTTAATGGTAGTCTTGGTATTGGTGGCTGTACTCTAAAGACTTTTATGTTCAGATTAAATTTCAAAATTAAATAAAAATATATCTTGCATCAAAGGGGAAAATTATTACCTCTAAAAAGTCTACCATTTGTCTCTAGTCTATTTGAGGTTTCAGTACCAAACACTTTTGCATCTGGCTTGCAAAGAACTGGCATTCTTCTTTCACTACCAAATGGCAGATGCTGCATTTATTGAACTTGAACATGCTGGAGAGGTTTCATTTAATTTTTTACAGGTATAGAATCATATGCAAAAATGAAAGAAAAAAAGGATAAAAATAAGTTTCATTTATTTAAGGAAAATACATTCTATTTGTCTCAGCTAGTTATGGACACAATGGTGTATTTCATTTATATCTGAAATTGTACTCACATAAAAAAATCAAAAATCTTCCTTGCAGAATATTGCTGGAGTAATTTGAAACATGCTATTTCCTACAAGTTCTTGCTCCCCATAGTTGGTCTCTTCATGCCTTTTTATTCAGAACAAAACTAGAAAAAGCAAACATCTTCAGTCCTGCCAATCCAAGGGCAATGTCTGAGTGGGGAGCAAGGCTCTCCCGGTGTTGTGATCACTGCAGCTACCTACTGGCTGTGAGCCTTACCCAAACTTCTTTGTCTCCATTTCCTCATTTGTGAAATGTAAAATATATCTCAGAACTAGCCAGAAGCCATATTCTTATTCACTGCTGGGAAAGTTAGTTCTTCACAATAATAAACACTTAATGCTTTGATTGCTTGGTGGTTAATCCAAGGATTTAAACTGTGTGATAGGAATCATGTCCAGATGCAAGGAGCCCCAAGTTTGCAATAAACTCAGCCATTAGAAATGTTTATCATTGAGTTAGAGCATTGAAGACGATTGGTCTCAACTGCACTACATTTTCTTAATTGCATCACATATTTTTGACATTGTCCTGAAATGCTTCTGAAGTTTGTAGACATACAGAACTCTTGAGATACCGGTTTGCTTTTTAAAAGCATCTAGAAGTCAGTTTACCTGTGACAATTTTTTAAGAATTTTTTACAAAGTCCTACATTTGATAGCTTTGAAAATGGTACAGAAAAGACTGTGTTGATAGACACATAGAGTAATAAGGAAAAGACAGAAACTAGAAGGAACAGAGTAAAGGAAAGGAGGACAAATGCACTGACTCTTAATATTTCAAATGCCTGGAGGGGTGAGGAGAAAATAGAGTTAGTTTTATAGGGGGAAAGAGAATTTTGGCAGAAATGTTCCCTTCAGAAAACATGCTTCCATTTAGCTGCATTTTAATAGTCTAATGCATTATAAAGCCAGATCTGCAGAGCTTGCAGACAGGGAATCAGAAATACTGATAAACTAAATGAGCTGAAGTCAGGCATCCTCTTACAGTTCCAAAATTATTAATGCCAGTCCTTTTCCATTTGGACTTCTGTCCTGATATACTGAACAGTCATGAGTCTTTGATATACTGTTTCTTTCTGCCAAGTATTGCTCTGCAGCCCCATCATCTATGCAGTTTGGCCAGCCAACTGCTGTCATGACAAAGTTTCATTTAGAGATATTATCCTATTAGTATCTACAAGTGCTTGAGATCCACAGTCTAGATTGGTTGTCTGGAGATGTCAGAAATTACAAAAATCCATTTTAGCCTGTTACATAAACTTGTTTTGAGAGCAAAAAGAAATTAGAAGCAGATAGGTTGGCTCATATAAAAGAGATAGGTTAAAATAATGGTGATAGTGAGTATTTACAGTTACTGAAGTCATGCAGTGATTACGACAATGAGAAAAATGAGAGGAAATTCTTGTAGCTGAAGTCACCAAGATGTGTCTTAAGTAATGTTCATGGAATGTGGTTGTCAGCTTCCATGTTGTTTATCTGAGGATCACTGAACAGAGGCAAACTGATAGGGAAGAGCTAATGTCATCATGGCTGTCATCCTAGTGTATCTCAGAGGGATTCATCATTACACTGATGTGCTTCCAATAGAAACCTGCTCTGGTGCTAAACCTGGATGTTGGCTGGATTTACTCAGGAAGAAAACATCACTCAGGAGCCCTCATTTCCTGAGTCACAACTCTGGAGTGCATTCATTATATGAATAGCTTTGGGGACAAGAATGTTAAAGGTGCCAGCACATAAGGTCTTGAGCAATTTTTTTTTGTTCTAAAATAGAGCTCAGAATCCAGACAGCTTCAAGGCTTCCTCTTATGATTTGTAAACAATCTTCCAGGATTCAGTATTCCTAGACTTCAAATATATGTAGAAGTTGAAGGCAAACAGAGCCAAATACTTTCAAATCTGCAGTCAAGATAATTTTGCTTTGATTCTGCCAAAATGTAACATTTAGATCATGGTGGTTTTTGTACTTCCTCTGACAAAGCCAACTTCAGATTTCCTATTTTTCCTTCCAAAGTGGTATTATTTCCTTTTTCCTCTTCATTCCATCACTCTCCAATTTCCATCCTAAGGAAAATCATGACTGTGAAAAGTCTGTGACTAGTTCAGAAACATGGGAAAAGTGGAATTGTAACAAAAGGTCCAGTAAATTGATGTTGTATTAATGAGCTGGAAGAATCTGGATTACTTGGATATAGGAACTTAGCCATGAACAAATCTCTATGGTGGAAGGAGAAGTAAGCTGGACAGTGACCAGTTGCTTTAAATGTTCTTGGTTTTCCCTTAAGTATGATACATTTCTTCATGTTCTGCTCTGTAATGGATAAAATTTAAACTACCATGAACTTCATACCAAGCCCACATCTGGAGGACTGTGCAAGTCTACCAGTTGCTCTGGATGTTACTGTTTCAGTAAGTGGAGATCTACAGCTTGTTTATTAAATTTCTGTTAGTTTTTGTCTAATTTATGAGGGAACCAAAAGTATACAATTTTAGAAGGAAACTGGATGAAGTATTTACCTAAAGTGATACTGAATGTCCTGCAAAAAACTGAAGTGATGTCAAATATAGACTGAGCAGACTGCTTGAAACTGTTTACAGATTATTGCAACTCAGGTGGAGGTTTGAAGTGGTCAGTGTTCAAAGTGATCTTTGTATGAGACACACAGTGAGAAAGGAATTAGTTTTCTCCTGCATAATGGGAGCCATCTGATTTTTTTTCACAAATATTCTGTACAGAGTACTGGCAGTAAAAATATAAAAACTCATGATGCTGGGTTTCTAAGGTTCTAAACCACTGTCCATTTCTGAGGGTCAAGTTGCCCGAAATCCGACTATGAATCCAGCTTTTGCAAACAGGACTGTCTCTCCAGTGGCCTCTCTTAGTCATCCAAACCACAGCTGACTCCAGCTGACCCTCATTTGAGGATATTTCCATGTTAATATCTGAATTTTGCTGTATGATCTTGCCCACAGAGGCAGACAACCATGTCTGCCTGCTGCTTATAGTAGGCACTTCCTCAGTTTCCAGGAGCTGTGCTTGTACTCAGAAGGAGCAGCCAGACTGTTCTCAAACTGTTTAGGGTCATACTGAGGAAACACCCTCTTGGAAGCTGCTTGGCTCTTTGTTCCTTCCATCAGTTTAAAATAAATGTCATCGAAAGTATCTCATTCCTCTGTGTACACAGAGACCATGGGAACACTTAAAAGTCATCTCTTTCAGATACTGCATACAAAATCAGAGGAAATAACAGTGTTTGGGTCTTTCAGGAAAATCCGAAGTGTTCAAATTTCTTTGGCAGACTTTCCCACTTTGTTTTACCAGACTGACATTTATAGAAGTACCCTTTCCACCTCTTTCTACCTCTCTGTCACTCACATTTAGGGCTGATGATGCTTTGACTCAGAGATACAATGTAGATGTGAATGGAAAAACACATCCAGCTGATCCAAAGGGGAGCTACATCCTCTACCTGCTACTGTCGTCTTCTACATGTTTCACCTTCTTTCTGCAGGTTAAGTGACTCACTACATTCTTCTGCCATTTACTTCTCTTTTTCTGTGTGCACAGCAAATCTCTGATGCTTGTGGGACTGTTCCAAGTTCAATAAAATTTCATTTTCTGAAGGTTATAAGATTCCTCAAACTCCAGTCAAGATCTAGAGCCAGAGGGGGATCCAGTTTGCATAAAATCAAAGCTCTGCCACAGGCAAGTGACGCATATAGTTCATTAATATAAGTTCTCAATCTCAAAGTGTTATTTTCTGTGTGAGAAAAGTCAGCTTAACTACAAACCGTTGATGAAATTTTAGCTGGAATTATGCACACAGTCCTGGCTGGTATAAGCAAAAAATATTTGCACAGACATCCATTGTCTTGACCTACAGACAGAGTTCAAACAAACACTGATGGGAAAATTAAATTAGGAGTACAGGATATTGTCCTTCATTCTCTGCATTCAGGCTACTCAGATAGCAGAATCTGAAATTTATATGGCATTTTAATTGGTCATAAACAAACTCAAAATTATTCCAAGGTTGGATCTGAACATATTTCATACATGAATATTTAATATTCATAACGTTTGCCAGAAGGATGACTGTGAATGTTGAAGCTTTGCATTCATCTGCAAAACAAGGAAAGCAACAGAAGTGAAGAGTGGAAGCTTATGCAGAGTACCATATTAACATGCTTCACGTGCTCCTCTGTGTTGTGCTATGGTAATGCAGAAAACAGCTGAAGTGTTTACTTTTTCACGAATACTATGGATGATTCTGTTTTTCCTTTTTAATTTTTGTATCAGCCTCCATGCCATGAAGTTAAATCTGGTATGGCAAAGGAATTTAGCACTATGAAAAGTTTGTAGCCTAGTTGGTCAAATGGAAAACTTGGGGAGAAAAATTTGTTTTGGAAAACATGACACAGGAAATAAAGTAAAAAATGAGGGTCAATGTAAACATTTGTTTTGTCCTAGATATCCGTATTTTATGTAGTGTTTGGTTTAAAAACATTTTTTGACATCTTAAAATATATATGCATTCAAATAAAAAAAAAAAAAAAGAGATAATATAAATACTTCTTTTCAAATGTTCAAATGAAACATGCATGAATAAGATGAAACAATGGCAATGCTATTTACCAGCCTCACAAACAGCTCAGAACTGATTTATTCCTTGCTTCCTTTTCTTTACAGCAAATAATTATACTCAGTCTCCAAAATAATCTGTAAAGGGATCACAAAGGTATTATCTTATCCTTCCTCAGACCCCTGTTAACACGTGCCCCTCTCAAAGAAAGCCTGTCTCCAATGTTCATACCCAAGTCCAATCCCTATCCTATCCCAACATCATCACATTTCTCCAGATCCTCCTTTCCAGCCATAATGAAATGAATAGTAATTCACCTCTCTTGATGTCAATCTTCAACGCAGTTTTATAGAAACCCTTGTTGAACATGGAGTAATTACTGAAGCCCTAAACCAAATCCCAATTTAAAATCTTGTCCAGTCTTATTCATGCCCCAGTTTCTGTCACATGCTACATACCTGCTCTTCACAATTATAAAGATCAACAGTGAAATGGGAATTACTGGTCTCAACCCAGCAGCAGAACAAGCTTTTCAGACATTGTTTACCTAAAACATAGCACCAACTACTGCTCTTCTCTCTCTCAGTAAAAACCTTACATGCCCTTCCTAATAGTAGCTTTCATCCTGCCCTACAGAACTGAAAGCTGACCCCTGCAGCCTCTGCTTTCCTGAACTGCAATTTTAATATTAAGTCTAAATTTCTTAATAAATTCCAAACAGATCTTCTCCTGTGTTAGAACTCCTCATTCCAGGCCTCAGTGCCCTGCAAGAAACCACACTAATATTTTAATTTTGCTGCACAGATCCCTAGCTCAAAATTCAGTCTTATTGGTCACTATATCCAAAACCCATTCAACTTCTCCTGCCATGGCACTGATAATCTGCTACTTTCAGGTAGGACAAGCCTATTGTGATACTGCAAGTAACTAAGTATCTAAATTCATCTTTCTTTACCTTACACCTAAACACATCTTTGCCTATAAACAAAATAAAACCCTACCAACGTGGACACCCTAAAAATTATGTTTAGAGAGAAACACACAGCTCGCTAAAACTAATAGCCCATGTGCTATTCCCACAGGACTCACCCTAGGTAGAGATGTCCCTACTTGTGTAGGGAGGTTGGACCAGATGACCTCTAGAGGTCCCTTCCAGCCTAAAACATTCTATGATTCTATGATTCTAATAGGTCCACCTATTAACTTTCTCTTCTAGCCTCCTCTTTCCTGGACCATAACCTAAACATTAATTGTAAGGATGTTTTCTAAATAAAATACTGCTCTGTACTACAAAGTTCATACCACAATGACTGACTTCTCTAATTCCAAATTTTCTCTTCTTCCTTAGCTTCCTAAGGAACTAATGTAAAACCAAGATCTTAACAATCTTTTACCAGACACGTGATCCTAAACCACACTAACAGTTAACACCCTCTTATCCTTAGCCCAGTTACTGTTTTCTGTCACAGCATGTATTATACATTATACATTGCTAAGATAACTAGTGCTGAAACTGGAACCTGAGGCTTGGAAGGATACAGAAACAGGAACTTCTACTTCCCAAACAGAAATCAGATATTCAAATATGGCCTTCACTTGAAGGTAACCTTACTCACCCTGTCCTAAGTCAATACTATCCAGATGTTGACCTCTGCAAGCACCAACCCTCTCCACAGTCATCTCTTCTCAGGCATCCATCACTTAGTTTAGCTCTCCATGCTTTCTTTTGCAGAAAAAAAGACATGCTACCCTTAGGATAGGCTTCTGGATGGACTAGCAACAGCCACAAACTTCTGAAATAATGCTAAACTAAGTAGCTTTCCAGCATCAGCCCCAGCTCTGCCTCTAAGTTTTGCAGGACCTATCAGTAAATTCAGGTCTTTGTACTCTTTTACCTCAAACTCTGCATAACTGCCAGATGCTTTATCTGTAGTCCTGTCAAACCTTAATCATTGACAGATAATTGCTGCAAAATCATCCCTAAATGAAGAGTAAAAGACTGGTAGGATTCAGCAATAAATGTTTGTTTACAACCTCTGCTTTCTTAAAGCCTGAGCCTTCACCTAACCCTAATCTTAATAATACCTTATCATAATAATAACCCTACACATCCTCTTTTCAGTGTTACAGCATAGAGACTTCACTCTTCCTTGCCAGCCTCAGCCCTGATGGACCAGATTCATTATTACTCTCAGTTCTCTGTCCTCTTCTTTCTTGCTCCCTAACTCCAACCATTTGCTTTATTACAGACTTATCAATTCCCTGATCAGAGCCAATCATCCTTTCATTTATCATTACACCTCTCCAGGACCCCACCTGAAAAGCAGATTGCCACTTTGGCCATCCAGAATCTTAATCCTAACCACAACCAAGACAGAATCACAGAATCACAGAATATTCATGATTGGAAAGGACCTTCTAGATCACCGAGTCCAACCATACCCATAACAAAAAACCACCTAAATACCCTGATCAAACACGACTTCAAAATCACAAAATAACCCCCTAGATGCCTGCCACTAGAGCATGTCCTGAAGCACCAGGTCTACCCATCTCTTAACTACCACCAGGGATGGTGACTCCACCACCTCTCTGGGAAGGCTGTTCCAGGGCCTCACCACTCTTTCTGTAAAGAATTTCTTCCTAATACCTCATCCAAACCTCCCCACAACTTCAGACCTTCATTCACACAGTCACCTTCATTATAGTCACTCCTGTTGCCACTAGGATGCATCATCAGATCTTCGCTGCTATAAAAAATGTCTGAAATAAGGACTGCTGTGATATAGTGATAAACACAGACTGCTTTCCTAAATCCAGACCATATATCCAACCTTTATGCTGCCTTTAATAATAACACTCCTGCCACCAGTTCCCATCACAACTAGCCAGGAGTCGTAAGTCCTTGCCATCCCCATCCTTCATCCTAGACCCACCACTTTGACAAGATCCTGCAGTAAATGTATTTGTCCAGGTCTTCCCTTCCTGAACCCTAACCTTAACTGTTGCCACACAGCTCACCCCCAGCACTCCAGAGCATCAACCCTAATCCCAGCCATAACTGTAACCTTAACTGTAACCAGTCCCTTCTCTACCACAGAACTAATCACCTGGAGACTAATCATCTCTTCATTGTTTGATGGACAACCTCTGAAATCAGGTTTACAGGGTAGCAAAATGCCAATACAGGAAAACTACCTTCCACTGATATGTTTAAAAACACATTTTTAAAGTTGTTTTAAAGTTTTTGCCAGCTTGGAGCAATGAGTTTTAGCTTCATTGTAGCTTGTCAGTGCTTTAGAAAACCCTGGGCTAACAGACAGACTTTGCTTTGTGGCTTACTAGAGAAAGGAAAAAAAATGTGAAGGCTTCTTCAATATAAAGAATGCTATACAAGGGCAAATACATAATCTCCAGTAAATGTGCAAATGCTTTTCCAGATCTAAGCTGTATAGAGCTTTGTTGGATGCAATTTTTATCTTTATCTTTTCTTACATTTGTATGTTTTCGAAGATACTTTAGTTTCTTTCAAATGCACTGAATAAATTAATAAAATAATATTATCTCTTTTATCTGAAAAATTGTGCTGAGAGCATTCACTCATGTAATCCAGTGCTGACCAAAAACTTGT
>JANHGN010015262.1:0-20357 GCA_024605025.1 Megaceryle maxima | reverse complement strand
GGGAGGGAGGGAGGGAGGCAGGCAGGCAGGCAAGGGGGCGGGAGGTGGTTTCACACTTTATGGCAGTGTCCTTAACATTTTTAAAGCAGCAGAGTGCTTTAGTCAGACAGTAGAGCTATAGAAAAATTTAGAAAGTCAGGTTCTAACTTAATGCTTCCAGACCTTTAAAGGAAAGCAAAACAGCTACACTCCTTGACACAAAAAGGTTCAGAAGAATAGCTTAACTACAGGGCAGGTGCTATAAGGGCAAACAAAAATGAAGCCCAACACTTCTGTTAGAGCAGATGGGAAAAATATTGGCCCTAACTTACATTTGTTTTCCTTTGACATATAAAAAAGGTCACTGCTCACCAGAAAATATCTGACATAGAATCATTTTGTAAGTTTGAGATAAAAGGGTTAAAAAACTTTATTACTTTCTTAAATGACAATCCTAAGACTGCAATTTGAAACACTACTCAGTAACTGAAGAGAAAGCTACATCTGTAGTGGTTACATACACATAGTCAAGAAAGTTGGTGACAATTTACCAAATAAACTATTAAAGAATTACTCAGGTTAAAAATACATACTATGTTTTTAGACTGTACATACAATGAAGTAGTTTAACTAAATAGTGATTTGAAACAATACTCAAGAGAAGAATTCTACACAGACATATATATTAGAAAATTCAATTTTGTTTGCAGTTTTGGTTTCTGTATTCTTGACTATTAAGTGCCTTGTTCCCAATTTGTTTCCCAGTGTTTAGCAATATGGTGCTGGTGGGAGGCATTACTAGAATGCTGGAAAGTTCAGGGGGGTGGGAGTTTAACTTATTTTAGTAAAATAATTTCCTTTAGTAAGAGCCTTCCTAGTGTTCTAAAAGAATTAGAGACATTGATAACCTATATCTATAAAGGGAATGCTATGAAACTTGTAAAAAAGTTAAAAATAAATCTCTATTTCCATGTTTAAAACTTGAAAAAGGCCAGTACATGTATTAGATAACTTCTGCTTTTTTTATCTTTCCCCTAATGATAAAGTCTAGTCTTCTCTGTATAGTCTAGGAACTTTTTTTAATATAGACTGAATCTGCTTAACATATTTAGCTCTCTTCTGTCTATTCAGTGCCCCAGGGTGGGAGCATCTAGTGCAACACATGTTGATATTTTTGCAAAGCATCACATGACTCACTGTACTCTAATACACTCTATTAATCCTGTTTGGACAGCTGTGACCATGCATTTGTTAGCTGTGTGTTAATTGTTCCATCTTTTTTCTTCTTTTATTTATCTCTATGGCAAACTGGCCAGGAATTTCATTTGTTAGTCTTTTTTTTTTTTTTTTAAAGTGAGTTTTACCATTAATCTGTTTCCTATGAGACAACACACCCAGCATGTATACTTTCTTCCACAGAATCCATTTATTATCAACTGTTGATCTTATAGATCATTAACAATTTATTTTTTTTTTTAAACCAAGTGATGAATGTAGTAACTTAGTGGATACAATACTCATGTGAAAATTCTATTCTAAAGCACCAATTTTTCAACATATCTTGCTCTAAGTGCTGAAGGGTTTACTATGTAAATCTTTATTGTACTGGCTATCTTTTAAAACTGCATTGTTGTAAATATTTGAATTAATTCTGTTGCAATTCTGTGAAGCTTTACTACAGATTTTTAAAATATGAGCTCTAGAATGTTTAAGATTTAACCCTCAAAAAGACATTACAGGGATGTCTCTTGTTAGAAAAATTATTTACAATAAATCTAATAAAACTCATCATCTTTAAATATACACAGCACAAAAATACACAGCCTACTTTAGCAAAAAATATTAACTATTCTTGATTTGACAGTATTCTGGTTGAAAAGAAAATCAGCTACACAACTAACTGGTACACATTATTGGTCTGTGGGCCTGAGCTTAAATTCCTAAACTTGTACAGCCCCAGGTGAAGATTTGTTGTGTTCCGTTTAATGTTACCAATGAAATTCACAGTAGCTGCAAGTGTTCTGAACTCCTTCAACATGTAATATCCCTGCAATCTAACTTCAAGAATTCAAGTTGAAGATTACCTAATTCAACAAAGTGAAGATAGAAAACATCTTGTCTTTCCAACTGGTTAAAATTGTTTTTCTGCTTCTAAAGCTACTGCCAGTTCTTAACAATGAAATCAGAATTTCTTCAGTTCTATGTTGGATTCCAAATTTTTGTATTTGAAAAAAGAAGTAACAAGGAATGAAAGGAGATTATTTAAGGGAAAATTAAAGCATCCTGCTATAAGTTACCCTGATAAAAATACTTAAATGAAAAGTCATTAACTGCTTTTACAAAAACATTTGCCCTCAACATTAACTCAAACTTTATACCTGAAATCACTAAGTGTTGGGTTTGGGTTTGTTTCCTGCCCCCCCCCCCCCAAATACTGAGCACTGTCATTTGACAGTGAACATGAAAGTATTTTATAGTGCCCTGAACAAGCAGCTTCCATATCTACCATATCTGTTCTTCTCACCATTTCTGCTTTAACTTTAAAATCTGACCTACCTTTTCTAAAAGAAAAATAAATATATATTCCCTAGAAAATGCTTAACTTCTTTAAGCATGTATATTCTGCAATTCATATACAGAGTATATGTTCAACAGCTCACATTGGTGTAGAAAAGGCAGCCACACATACATGCTCTTTCTACTAAAACTGATGGCAAATAAAATATATACCATGAAAGACAGAGCTACAGGCTGTTATTTTTCTTTGTTTGTTGTTGGGTTTTATTTAAACTCAATTAAATATCCTTTATTACACTGTTATACTTCCATTTCACTTACCTAGTGTTCTTGACATCACTGGCAAAGCAGAGCTCAGCACTAAGATAGAGACACAGTTTCCAATGATCTGTTTGAAAATGACAAAAAAATGTAAATTATAAATGGGATTGTTGAAGAAAAAAAAAAAAAAGCAAAAAGTGGCCAAAACAAGAAGTTCTCTGAAATTTACATTCTTCAAACTGAAACTAAAGCAATTTATTGTAAGATACTATTAGTTTGCTTACTTCTATCACACTTCTCCCTATGGTGTTACACAAGATGAAGATGACATATGCAATCATTTGCTTTTAAAGTGTTATGTATGCTTAGATTTAAAATAATTCAGTTCAACCACGTTGCAAAGTGTCAACTGTTTACTTAATTCCTCCAAACTTTTCAGAAAAGAACCATTCCGCAGGCTTAGAATAGACGACTGATACATAAGCTTAAGCTTTGTATGTAACTGCTTGCAGGATTAGCATTATTTAAAAAATTGCAACAAAGAGCTTCCTTTCAGTTGAATGCCTGTTGACTACTTTAAATAGTATGAAGAAATTCACAGCTGTTAAGATTTTACTCTAGTTTTTGTGAAGCCTTCAAAGAGTAATTGAAAGTTTCTCTCACAAGGATCACTTTCTTCAGCTCTAATTCTACCAGAATCCAAACGAAAAACAAAACAACAAACCAGAAAACTTCTTGAAACTAGCTAGACATTTGTGCACTCACTATTTCTATGCTACTCCTGGTGTTCTGTAAACAATCAATGGAAAACATCAAGAACATTGTCATTCCCTATTATCTATCTACTTCTGTGCATTTACCTACCTTCTCACTTCAAATAATTTATGGTAAAAATATCTTTATCCATTGCTTTACAGAAAAAAAAAACAAACAACCCATAACCAAACAAAAAAAACCCCACAACAAACAAACAATTAAGCACAGGAAAAAAAATAATGGAATTCAACAGCTGTTCCTTGGCTACTGACCACCTCCTTGTCAGCTGTGGGAATTTTTCACCAAAAAAACATAAGCATGTTCCTCCACCTTAGGTAACAGCATTTGTTATTCTGAAGCCAGTGCTAAATTGTAGAAAGTCAAATTAGTCTCAGTCTGCAAAATGCTGCTGAATAGACCTCCTCAGTCTTAGTTTGATTATTCAAATTTGAATTACTTGGTCTGGCAACCAAGTTCTTCAGATTTCAAACAAGCTCCCTGAAGTACAGTTAGCACAATCAAAGTTACTCATTAGCAATACGTTTCCTTTGAAAAATGTTCTTTCACTAGCTTTTCTATAGCTAGTTAACAAGCTCTGCTATTCCCAGCTTTTTACAAGTGAATGGATGCCATCCAAACTAAACAGAGCACATCCTTTTTCCCACTCATTCAGCATTTTGAAAATCTTCCAGTTTGTGTTTACGAAGCTTACAAACAAATACAGATCACTGCAAATGAGCCATTCAGGGCAATTACTAACTAAAAGAGTCAGTTTGTCTTGGGTGGCAAGGAAGAGAGGAGGGGACCATCACCACAGACTTTACCTTACCTTTGTCATAGTTGTGTCATCCTTCCTGGGAGTGAAATTTTCAAAAAAACGAAGACTGTAGAAGCCGACGACAGAGGATACCATAAGATAGCTGTGAGAATCAAGGAAAAAGGAACCTCCAAGGAATGCAAGTTTCACTCAAGTTCTCAGCAGTCTCCTAAAAGTCTTAAGAAGCAAAGGAAAAAAAAAAAAAGCACAACAGAAAAAACAAACCCAAAACAAAAGCACTTCGAGTGCTTCAGGTCTGACCTATCTCTTTCTTCTTTCCAGGCAAGTGTCTTAGAAAATTACCAGTGTCCCAGAAAACTCGACAGAATACTTGTTAACAGACAGCATTCTTAAAGAAAGGATACAAAATCAAAATGATTTCAAGTGCTGCTCCCACAAAACCAAAGGTGGATAGGGAGGCATTTCCTATTCCAGGCCCCTATAAGGAGGAAAAATACTTTTTATCGTTCAGTAAGATCTATGCAACTGTTCATAAAATTAACTTCTACCAAGGCCAAAAAAATAAACACCTTACAGGAAATAACAGCCTTTTCTCAATTCAGTATTTAAGGGGCATTCTGCAAGTCTCCTGTCCTATGCAGCTGCATCAGCTAGCTCTCCAACTGGAGTGAAATGGATGAGTAAAGCAGAAGGTATGACGACTCACATTTTATGCCTGCTGCATTTACCCTCCATGCTGCATTTTGTACATGCTCTATTTGAAATTAAAACAAGAAGTCTCAAAAGACAACGCTTCCAGTTGTTCACAATACCACAGGCAGAGTGAGCATCACCACTAAACACCTTTCATAGCTCTTCAAGCTCATACACAGCAAAATGCATTACTAAGTTAATAAAACTTAACCAAGTTAACAGGGCAAGTGTTACCAAGTTAACAAAAAGCCCCTCATGACTAAAGACAATACTACTCAATATGCTGTTCTTTACTATCTTGAAGTATTTTTATAATAAAGGAGGAAAAACCATCATGTTTTCTAAGAGGAACACAAACCAAGACAGGCTTTTCCTATTGGCTTTTAACATGGTTTATTAAATTGAACATTTCTAGTCCATACAAACATAGAAGACACAAGTAAAGCGCAAACTCCAGATTACTGATTGACTAAACCACTGTATCTTCATACTCTGGACTAGTTTTATTAAGAACTCACTATACCGTGACTTGTTATAAATGTTTGTGTGCACAGGACCAAAATCTAGAAGCAAAGTCAAGGCTGAGGCTCCTTAGTTTCAAGGTTAAAACAGCACTCTCATTTGCACTTTCATCAGGGTTTCAAAGCTTTACTGAAGTTATAAAAACTGTAAGAGAAGTTTACTTTACCCCTGATCCCTTTGGCATTGCTGTCTCATCAACCAACAGGTAAAGAATGTTGAGAGCAACTAAGAGGACTGAGATGGACTATGAAGAAGTAGAAACAGTCTTGTTATTTTAAAGTATTCCACATTTTTAAAACATGCACATTTATTCCCACCAGGTTTCATAATGTTATGTTCTTTTAAAATGGTCAAGAATAGAATACCAAGTTTGTTGCTTAAACACACATTACTCAAAAAATTTTAGAGCTATTCCCCAAAATGACAAAAGAATTCTTTATTTATTTTTGCTTCTTTTTCCCCCAACAAAGAGCAAAAATTCTTACCGTCTCAATCAGGAGCAATATCATAACAGCTGGATAGACTAAATTCCTTTCCCAAGCAGAAGCTTTTTTCCGCCGTTCTGTTCAGAAGAGAAAAGCAGAAGCTTAATGCCATATTCACCTTAGAATAATAAAAAAAAAAAAAGTAAAAAAACCCCACCATTCAGCTACCTATAAGCTCTTGTTATAGCTATAGGTAACACAAGTAATCTTATGAACTGCTTGGTGTTGGTTCAAGATAAAAATATCCACCCTGAAGAGCTGTAGGAAGCGATGCCAAAAATATGAAGCCTCTTTAAGGAAAGGCTGGGGAGCCACAGAGAAGATTTTTCTTTCCTGTTTACAGGTGGGTTTTTTCCCCTGGCATACAGGGGTTCTACAAAGTTTACTATACACTGAGTTTAAAAATAGGCTGTTTATATGTATATTTTAGTATGACCTAAAGGGACAGTAGGGAATTTCAAATATTTAAACAAGATTTTCCTCTCACAAACTAAGACAAGACAGACGAGATGAACTCACTGGACATTACTAGTATGTCTAAAACGAAAACCCAACAACTTTTTGTTATCACAGTCTTAGTTTTGCACATAACACACTGATAAATGCAAAATCTTGCAAGCCTTTGAATAAGGAAGGAGGTTCCCCTGTTGCGTGGCTGGCATTACCAGAAGTATCAGACATAAATCTGCTAAGAATTCTTAATTCTGTTTTCTTAAACACAGCTTGACTTTTATAGGAATCATTCAAAAACAGAGAGGAAAGTAATGGCTTTGATTATCTGAAATGATAAGCATATAATTATATATTAAATGACTTTGCTATTGAGCTCCAGGTAAGGAAATCAAGAGTGGTACAATTTTTCTGATGTCATGTTAAAAATAAGATCCAAATCAGACTCTCTACTTAAGTTTGTTTGCTAGATTCAAAGCAATGATGCCATGTAATGTATCTGTAGAAACTATGACAATTTGGAAGGACTGCAAATGCACAAATTTGGTTAAGAACAAATTGTAGTCAATCACATGACTGCTACAAGCTAAACACAGCATCCCATGGTCACTTAAACTGCAATCCACAGGAAACAGGAAAGAGACAAACAACAATGAACAAAAATTACCTAAATTTGTTTTCTTGCTTTTCACTTTTTCAAGCTCCCGTTCCAGCTCTGCTGCCTGGTATTCCACCATGGAAGTTACACCTTTTAAAAGAGAAGACAATGTTTTCTTTTGAATGAGACTGTACATAGTACTGTGACACACTTTGACAATTCAGATTTAGGAAGCATCACCACCTTACCAATTGCAGCTTTAAACAGCAGGTGTTTCTTTGAGACTCTTCGACTACTTTCCAAAAATCAGAGGCTTAGTCAGGAACTCACTAATTCTGCCTAACTAGAAAAGTTAACACATTAGAGGTTTCACAGCGTGACCTTGTGTCATCCTTGCTTATTCTGTTCTACTGCAAGTAAGAGAACAGCTACTGCTGAACTGTGGCACAGGTCCAAAAACCAGTTATGGTGTGGCAACCTGACACAGGATGGCTCAAATGCCTCATTCTTGTATCTCCATATGATTCATATGGCAACACATAAAGAATTTCTGGATGTCCTTCAAGAGCATTGTTATTTAGCAACTTAAAGACAAAGTGGACCTTCGCCTCCAACCTAGGTAAGTTGGGGGTTAGATCTCCAGTTTCAGCTCTTGAGGAAAAAGGAGGTGCAGTCTTTTTAACTCAGCAAACTCACTTTCCATACTGCTGACCCACGTGTTCATAAAGCTTATGCTTGCGCCAGTTGGCCTGATTTGTCCAGTTCCTCTGCTGCAGGGCTCCCTCTGACCACCACAATCAGATCTTCCTTAAAGCCACCCGAGACCATAATCTTTCACTTTCCTTTTTACAGTATACAGCGTACACACATCACTGCTGTGCAGCTCCTCAAACTCTCTCCTCTACGCCAGCTCAAAACTGACAACTGTCATTTTAATTTTTCTCTCCCTTTCTAATTTTCTGCCTAAAAGTTGCTTGGCTATTCTTCCTCCTACTCCTATATGGGTTCTAGGGAACCCAGCCAATTTTCCTACTTATCCCTTTTCTCTTCAACCTCCCATTCTCTTCCAGCCACCCATCTTTTCCAGCGCAAACACACTGTGGTTTCCCTTCTTGATTCCAGTTCCTCCACAAACAACTGCACTGCATTCAAGCAATGATACAGCTCTGAAATGCTGACTGGAGATCTGCTATTTCATTTCTCATCTCATTTTTGCTTTCACAAAGTGGAAATATTCTTCCCAGGATAAATTAGAAACACTCTCCACTCATCTTTACCCCAATTTCATCCCTTTTATTTCTCAATAATGTCACCTGAAAATAAATTAGGAGGGTTTCTATTTTCCCCATCTATTCCAGGCCAGTTTCACTCTGCAAAAACATTCTGTGGCCGTTACAGCTCGAGGTCTTCATAAACCTTAAGTCCTCTCTTATCTTCTTTCTTGATTGACATTGTCACCCTTCACCTGTTGGCCATTCCCTACCCTCAGCCTCATCTCTGACTGCAGTCTAACCTGCAACAGCACCATGTTCCAGATACTTAAAACACTCTCTAATAAATTTCAATGAGATTAATAGTCTTGCCCAGGCTTTTATCTCATATCTTCATCATTTGCCTACAAAAACTAAATAGCACTTAGGCTGCTGGCACACTAGCACTACTTTATAGGCCACTCTCACTATTTCTTTATTTTCTATTAGCTGCTCAACCATCCAGCAGTTTCAGTACAAGAAGGTGTATTTCTTATCCCATCCTGCCCCCATATTCTCAATATTCCTGCACAATAAGGTCCTATCTGAAAACCAAGATATACAAGAGCATTTCTAGGAGGGTTTTTTTTTTTTTTTAAACTTTTACTCTTTATATTTCAGACTATTAATACTGTTGTGTTCAATGCAGTCAAATTATCAATGAGGCATCCAAATGTTTCAAAAATTAATTTTTAGATGTTAAATTGCATGCTTCTTTCACACACATTCTTCCATAAAACATAACTTCTGGGCTCTATTTATCTTTTGTATCAGTTACATAATGTGCATGTGGTAATATTTACAGAGCTTCAAATATTCATTAAAATCTTAAATCCCTGGACTAACCAGTAAGGCCTACAACCGCTGTTTTGTAATAACTTTTAGCCACTTGAAGTACCTGCAATATAAATATCAACTTAATTTCTCAGTGTGTTTTAGATAAATAATTGTAATATGCATTTTTTTCAGAAAAAGTTGGGTTTTCTAAAAAAAAAAAAAAAACACAACAAAACACAACAAAACAAACAAACAAACAAAAAACACAAAAAAACCCCACACAACACACACAACACCACCATGTCTAATTATCATTATAAAAATAGACTTTTGTGCTGATTCATTCCCTTTGAAAAAAACTTTAAAATATCTGTTTTATGGAATTACCAGTTACTGTCAGTGGTGAAAAAGGATAATGGCAGAGCTCAGGGGAAAAAGTCTCAAGAACTTTAATAGAAGCAGTTGAAAAAGTAAGAAAACTCGTGTTACCATCTGACATTTTCTTCTCCATAATTGATATAGGGGTCTCTGAGGAAAAGCCTTATTCAGTATGTACATATCCACCCTCCCAGTATAAAAAGCCAGAGCTCAAAACACTGATATTCATGGGATTCTTTCCACCAAAGTCAATGTGATCACATTAGGTCCCTAAGAGACACTTCAGTAGAAATTCTGAATCAGATTTAAATGCTGTTATAGTTCCTCCTTAAAAGTAGTAGCAAACAACAGGTTGCTATACAAAAGGATATTTTACGAGCAGGGAAGGCAAAGTTGCAGATCAGTCAAAAGGGTATTTGAAAAGGATGCAGCTATATTCTTAAAAGCTCTATAACATTAGCTTTATTTCAAACATGCACAAAGTTCAATGTCAGCGCTGTCTAGCCAATAAATCAAATCGGTAGACGAGACTTGTTTGGACTAGCAATGAAAAGTTAGAAGGGATTCTCCAAGAAAGCCACAAAGCAGCTCATTTAAGGTCAATTTAACGGTATTATTCTGTTTTTCTTCCAGCCCCGACATAAGATTTCAGTACCTCAAAGGAAATTGTAAGAGTATCTATTTGCATTCCCCCTAGGTGATTGGCAGTTCAACACCAATTAGTTCAAAATTACACTGTTACTAGCGTGCAATAAAAACAACACCTTTCATCTTTCTTACATAGGTAAGGATACCTTCAGAGCCAATAACTTTGATCAAGTAAGTATTTTTTGATCCTACCCCACCCGTCTCTTTGGATTCAGGAAAACTAATAGCTGAAGGCAACTTTTTTCTTTTAATATAAAAAAGTCCCAGCTTTATTCTTCGACTGTAGGAGTGATGTGGGTACTGAAATATAATACACTGGAAACAAACATTTTCCCAAAGCCCAGTATCTCTTCAATAGATAAAAATACTAGGGTAGATAACACGATCAAACTTTCCCCTCCCTCCTCCTCCAATTTTCAGTTATACACTGGAGAAATTTGAGAAGGAAGAAAATTCGTTTCTGCAAAGAAGAAATGCAGTTTTACAGTTAGATTTCTTTTTAAATATGAAGAGCTTTACAGAATACTCTATCAACTGCATCGCTGCCACAATAGTTACATCTACACGAATCAAGAATGGCACCAGCTCACACAGCTAAACTGCTCCTCCCCTGAAAACAGCCTTTACCCAGGCTATTTAGTGGGAACAGAAATTTCTGTTACCACCTTCCTATGCCCATGCATTGTCTAAAGAAACATTACTTAGCACAGGGCTAAGTAACACTATGAGTGTGACAGCAATTACTCTACCAAGAAAAACAACAGTAAAGCAATAATCAGCACTGACAAACATCAAGTATCCTTTAAGCCTGTGCTCTGGTCCTCTTCAGTTTTAATAAAAAATTCAACTCTTTGATTACACATATAAATGGAGTATGTATTTTAGAACACTTTGTTGCAAAAGTGTCCAGCAGGGTTACTTAAGCACATATATTTCTACAGCTATGAAAAGGTTGTGACAGCCATGGCAGCAGCAGTGTGTAGCCTAATATATCTGCTCTGATACAGCAAAAAATTACACAGTCTCTGTGTTACACACAAGCTGTGTTAAGTCACAGATTATGGCCTCTAACATCACAGCACAACATTTTACTGAGGTAATTGGCACCACACCTCCATTTGTACACTTCTTTTTAAATGCACTAAGCATGGTAAGCAGGAGGCCTGACAGTTACGGTTAAAACAGTATCTATTTTTTTGACATAATTCATGTATATTAGGAAGGTTTCTGGCAGAGAAGATGAAGCTTTCCACCCTTGCCACATAATTGAAAACCATACTTAAAATTACTTAAATAATTACTCACAAAAATCTTGCAGAGCATCTTCTTGTGCGTATAACATACTGCCCCCCACCTACACGCTCTATCCAAGTTTAGTTTAACTTTTCAGCTTAAGTCCACTAATTTTCTCTATACACCAAACTATGGGTTTTCAAGCACTCCTTCAGATGGTGGTGTCAATACCATTCCCTCAGCACATGAAAGAAGAATTCAGCTCCCTGTCCTGTGAAAGGACATTTAAGCCCCATGTCTTTCACCTCTCAAAAGCAGGCTGGTGAGAGCTCTGTAGAACACAGGTGGGTTGCAGTTCCGCTTTAGGCTCAATGTTAACCACACACACATGAAACCCAGATCCTGTCAGCAGGTAGCTACAAACAGACTAGGTCCACCTCAGAGGGATATTCTTATACTGCAGTATAAACAAGCGTTGCATAGCCTTCTGTGCATTAAAATGGCAGATGATCACCACCTAAATCCCATTCTCCATCTGAATAGTGGAAACCACTCTGCACTACTTCTGAAAGATACTTCAATAACTACTGGGTCATTTTTCTGTATTGCTGCTTCTTATACATAAGCACAGTCACCATGACAACATAAAATATTCAGTAACAAATATTTTACAGTTGCTAGCGAACATCAAACACACAGAACAATAATTACCCCCATCACAACTTCAAAGACATTCACTGAATGCACCTTTTAGTGTGTCTATACGTGAATGTGTGTGTATATGTATATACATACACACACAGGTTGGCATAAAAGCCTAGGCTTCCAAAACAGCAAGGGTGAACAATTACTTTTAAACCATGTCTGGTTTGAGCACAAAAGTCGCTACTCTCCTCCTCCATAAATTTTAAGTGTTGGAAAAAAGATGAGCACCATGATCTACTATTATCAAAATTACCTGACCAAGCAGCTTTGAAAGGACACTTACTGAGACTTAAAGGAGGAAAGACTGGTGTATGAGAAGACTGAAGAGTAAGAGAGAAAGGCAGGAAACTAAGAAAATTAAGGCTGAAGTAAATCATAAAACAACACAACAATGGATGTGTCATGACATGAATATTCTTCATACTGGTTTTGAAATAGTTCAAAACAGAAACACCTTATCAAGAAGTACAAAACTGTAATACTAAATACAAGTCTAAAACATTTGTGTAATTATTCATCCTCTTTATTTGTTAGTAGAATTATTAAAATTATTAAATTTACCAGCTAGAATCTGAAGTACTGCCCTGATGTTTAATTAATCATTACCTAAGATTCTAAATAATAATAAACTGAAACAGGAAAAAAAGTTACCCAAATAAATAAAATTTGTAACGCAGGAAGCTTGGCCTCCTGCTCATGTAAGTTCATGGTGGTTCAGACAAGGTTAAAATAGAGTCAGCAAGGTTAAAATAGAGTCATTTACCAAGCCAAGCTACTTTGCAGTGAAGGTGGTACGTCTGGTCAACTACTCAAATTGCTTTCTCAGTCTCAGAATATTCACATATTAGAGGAGATGAACATGTTAAAAACAAAACCATAGCAAACCACACAATAACAGACAGGAGCCAGCCTGAACACCACAGTGAGCAATGAAATGTAAGCCTACAATTGCTTGTTACATAAGAAGATGTATACTACTATTTTGAGAGAAGAGGCTATGTAACAGTGCGACCAGTACTCATGACCAGAACCACTCTAACTGGATTTGAAGCAGTATCAGAACAAACATACCATTAAGCTTCCTCTGAATTGCTTCTTCCTCTAAGGTAATGATATACATCTGCTCATCCAGGTCTTCAAGGATCTGCATTTGGAAACAGAAATATGAACCGAGTACCAGAGTCATTTGCTTTTCTGACTGCACTAAGCTAGGCAGGCTCACCTTGTTGTAGTAACCTATATTTTAAGTATATAGTCTATGACTTTACAATACTGATACAATAAAGAACCCCACAAAAGATTTTTGCATTCTGTTACAGATCTGCTTCTTTACTGTAAGCAAACTCTGTTCAGTTTTAATTTCAAGTTAAAGCTCTTATGTCCATTTTCAATCTCAAGAGACTTAGGGAACAGGGCAAGGGACAGTACATTGACCTATATTCAAATTATATCCATCTATCAACCTTCACACTCAATTTGGTTTAAACAAAACAAACTGCAGATTGTGAAAAAGCATATTAAAAAGTGACTTTTCATGTAAGCCAGTATTTCAAGCAAATATAAATTGCTATTGGAGTCTAAAGCCAAATAAATAAAGTCTGTCTACCTTACTATCATGTGTTTTGAGTTTAAAGCTTACAGACAGCAAATCAGTGTATATTTTCTTTGTATTTTCAGGGTTGAATAATAAAATAATAAAAAGGGATGCAAGCATACCCAAATTTTGGTAAATACAAACTAAGAAAACATGACAGCAAAGTCGATAGAGCACTTTGTACATGGTACAAACTTCTCCCTTTGCTCACAGCATTCAGTACAAGTACAGTAGAGCATCTATGTAAAAGAAGCTCTTACAGATGCTAACTACCCATATTTCACCCATCTATGTGTAGCCCTAAGTACACTTCTTGTTTTTCAGCCTTAGTTTCATCTTGTATGCTTTGCTCCTAAGCTCAGAACAAGCCCACACTTTTCAAACACTTGCAAGAACAGACATAGTAGGCAATACTGAAAATAAAAAATAATACTAGTAGCAGTTATATAAACTGGAAAAAATCAGATGAAGTCTATGCTACTTATGGGGGAAAAAAACAAAACCACAACAAAACCACCAAAAACCAAATGCTTTCTGTGGAAGAAAAAAACCCCAGGTTTTTGTGCTACATAAAAAATTGTAAACAAGTACACAAATAGTGACTACAGAAATTCTGATGTACTGAACAGACAATTACATAGCAGTACAAGCATTCTAAAAGAAAGCATACTAATTGTAGCTTCTAACCTTCTAGCCATTCTATCTTCTAACAGAGAGCACGTGAGGATGGATTTGTGTAACACTTACTGTTGGCTTCACCAGCAACTGACCCATTACTGTAAACATTCGTGAAAGTCCCACTGGTGTGCATACTGCAGAGAAAGAAAGATTATGCAAAAGTGTGATTTGTAAGTCAAAGACCAATTTTTATTTGGATGTTCAATGTGCTATTCCACATATAACCAAGTATGGCTTTGAAGAGGACTGAAAGAGTTTCAAACTCCAATACAAACTTTAAAACACATTGCTATCACATGAGCTTTGAACAAGACAAGGATCTTCCCTCCAAGAGCATAGCTGTGAATTTTTTGTGAACGAGGAAATATAATCAGGTATCTCCAACTTGATCAAGTGATTATTTATTCAAAGAATGTGGCACCAAAGGCTATGTCTAAACTAGTAAATTCAGCAGTGCCAGGATACATTCCTGGGCATTAAGTCTTGATTGCCTACACCAGTACATTGCCAGAAGTATCCCTGGCATGAACTGCACTGGGCCAGTTAACACTTCCCCAAACAATTCTCAGGTGCAGTTGTGGAGCTCATGCAGTCCAGGAATTATGATCATGAAGCAATACGTACACAGCCACCTTCTGCTAACTGCAATATCATGGATGGAATGACACTAGCTGGCCAAAGGACCACAGAACATCTCAGGCCCATTTAATCTATTAGCACAGGTGTAGCTGTCAAGGGATCACAAGGCTGCTTTGCTCTGAAAATGATAACCACAAACCTCAGTTGATAGTAGGCTCAGCTACCAGACTTTAAGCTACTTTTCTAAGAAATAATAACTGGCGCTTTCAGATGAGATGGTTTCCAGGTATGGTGAACATATGCTTGCTGGGAGAAAGGCCCAAACCATGATAAAAGAAAATTATTTGTAGAAATGAACAGTTTATGGAGCCTTCAAACATGGAAGCATGTAGGACATGGGAGGAATAGGTAACAGCAAGAATGAGAATATACATTTATAGTTTCCATTATAATAAAACAGCATTGTAAAAAAAGCACACGATTTTATAGTGAGGATTATATTAATTTTTATTAACTAGCATTTCACTGTGACTACTACATTTTACAGGAAAAAATACAAGAGTATTCAGAAAGGCTAACTTAAGCTAGTGGTCCTTTTCAGCCCAGGAAGTCTGCAGGAAAGAGAGGAAAGAAAAAGCAGCGATGCTCCAAATGACCACTACAATAAGCCCTACTCATACACTGCTTCTGTAATTAAACCAGCTGAAGATCTAGTGAAGCTCTATCCCAGCATCTACCACTTTCCCACTGCTCTATGCTGCCCTGTTGGCTACACAGATGTAACAGCTTGGAGGGCCTTAAATAACTTCAGCGACTTGCTCATATAGGTTACAAGTAACTCTTCTACAAACTAGCATTTAATCCAAATTATTTTGGTGAACTGGTTTACAATAGTCCCAACACATACTCTGCTGAAACAAACTGCAAGGCAAATGCAGGAAATTTGTAAGTCAACATCCCCATTAAAACATTCAGGAGCTGTTGTGAATCCCACTCTTTGAACAGCCTAGAGACGTTCAGAAGAGTTTTGTGATTATGAAAGCTAACTGCACTGTGTTCCAACTTCTGCCTATACAGGAACATTTTCAGTTAAAAAGGAAAGGATAGTTTACTGAATATAGGACAAACTAAGTGTCCCAAAATAACTTTCTCTCCATGCTACTGACCTCCTGTAAAAGCTTCATTTAAAAATTGTGCTTTTCTTTGCAGAATGGAGTCCCTATTTTTCAAATACCTGAGTTAAATGCTTAAAAGTTGAAATTATTTTGAGTGAGGTGTGAAGTTCTGCAAAACCTGAAAATGTAAGGTAACATTTGTTCAAAATTCAGAACCCAAACCTAGCAAATTTACATCTTAATAAAAAAATTGCACTCAACTTCCATAATCTTAATTTTCACAATGAAAAAGTTCCCCTTAATCTTTTAAGAAATACACGAAATCACTCATCTTTTTGAATAATCAAAAAATACTTACACAGAAGTAGCAAGCAACCCATCAGTGATATACAGGAATATAAATATGGGAGGTAGAATTCCCAGAGGTCTGTAAAGAAAGTATTGAGCACAGTCTTAGCTTATTACCAATAGCCTACTTGTGTCACAAACACAACTGAATTAACTACTTTTCTTAAGCATTCAGGATTGAACAATTGTGTTTTCAAGAATAAATTAAGAATTACTCAGTTAATAATCCTGCAGGCAACTAAATCTCCAAGTACTTTTCTTTGAAAGCCATCTTCAGCTTTTACTTCCATTCCACTTAAGTCACTTGTTCTTAATCTACACCATGGCCACAAGTGTAGAACTTCTCAGCATGCTAAAAATGGACTTAAAAAAATGGTATTGACTACATTAGTACAGCTTCCTCACAACCTGTGCAATACTTGCATAGCATTTACCAGAAATACATTCAATTGAAAAGATCCATTTCCATAATTAAAATGAAACTAGCGTGGTGGTTTTTTTGAATTCCATACCATACAAAGATTCCATACTGGCAGCATCATTGTCTATGAGTGCTGAAGCCACCCATACGATTCCAAGGATAAGCAGTGCAAGAAGAATAAGCATTACAAGGGTTTCCAAAATGCGTGCTCTGATGCCCTGGGGGAAGAAGAGGGGACAGGGAAGAAAGAACACAGTGAAGAACTTTGAATCAGATATTTTTCAGACATAAGAAAAATACAAATAAATAGCAGTTCCTTCTTCCTAAAGGAAATACTCACATTTTATCATGTGGACAAAAGTGTAACATGTAATGCACATTTAAAAGGCAGTGTGTAAAAAAGGAAGTACTTATGGCTTTATAGTGCCCAGATTGCATTTTTCTCCTTAAAACCACAGAAAAATGCTTTAAATTGCATATGCCTTACAGTTCTCATTAATCTCCTTATTCCATAAAGTATTCTCTATACCATATGATTTTGCTCGAGCATTTTTAAAAGATGGATTACTTTTCTAATACTTTCAGCAAAGAAAGTGGATTAGCAAATTTTTATCTATGATTCCAATCAAGGGAATGGAAAGCCAATTATGGCAAATAGCCAAATGGCCCAGCAAGCATTAAACCCTGCGCAGGTACAATGCACCAATTTAGTTAAAATACATTCTTCAACTGCAGCTGCTTCTGCACCACTCCTCGCAGTCTTCGGAGCCCTCAAGTGTCCGGCCCGAGTACTGCTCGCTCCCGGTCTGCCCAGACGCTGCTGCTGCAGCCTCCCCGTCCATCACCGGCCAGCTTCGCCCGCTCCGCGCTCAAGCAAACCCCCACTGCTCGCTCCCAGGGCACGCAAAGCGCAGCTCTGCCAGCTTACAGCTCACAGCAGTTGAGACTAAAAATGGAAGGACGATCTAATAGCTGAGTGTTAGATTCACAAACGTAAATATGCCAGGTAATACACAGTCATATTTTATATTGTTTTTTATGTTTTTAGAGGAGGTTTCAGCACTGAATTTAATCACGTCAAGCAACAGAGTTATTAGGACACTTTCCTCAGACATCTCTGCCATAAAGGAACCATCAGATTGCTCTTCACATAACTTTCCTTTTATTTTTCTTCATTTGCCAGTATACAACAACTCCACAAGCAAACCCACTCTTTTTCTCTCTCAGTTTCACCCCAACTTCAGCATCTTCCACTAAAATATCTACTTTTACAGTTAAATGTTTTACTTTGTTTTGCTCCTTTTATCAGCTATTCTCTTACTGTTCAGTACAAGAGGGTAATCTTTATATGCCATTCACACTGAAAATTCTGCTCCCTACATAACCACTGCATCCAACCACAAATGAGGACCTCAGGCACCCTAACCACAAGTACTGATCTTTTCTCACACACCAGTTCCTCTCTGCCATCCAGTTCTCTGCACAACAGCTAAAGCATTATGAAGGAAAACCAGACAAAGAGACATTCACAAAATTACCCCTATGGCTTAAGTGAGCAGATTAAATCCAACTCCATAAAGGATCTCCAACACCAAATTTGCAATTAAAGGTAGTACGGATAGGATATGGACTTATTCCTAGAATGTATTTTGTGTATAATAAAAGTGGCTTTAAGGTTGTTAAAATGTTATTTTTATAGTGCTCAGAAACTAGCTTTCAGTTTTCCATGAGTTATTTTGAAGGTCAGAACCTAAGCCAAATACATATTTGAAGATGAAATAGCCATATGTTTAAAAGTTTTACACTTGAGTGGTAAATTACCAAGAAACAAACAGATTACAATCCAAGTATGGAGCACTGATACAGAACCTTCACTTTACAACAGAAGAAAAATCACAGGATTGGCACAAAACCCAAAGCATTCAATGATGCATGAAGAGATCTGCTTCAAGCTTTCAAAAAAATCTTTCAAGACTCCTCTCCTAGGCAGAGGAAAATATAAAGATAGCTTATCTTCTGGGTTTCCAAAAAAGTCATAGGCACAGAAGGTTACTTCCCTACTGTGACACATGCACAAATCTCAGCTTCTCTGACCTCAAGTTTCAAAGCAACAGATTCTTCTGGACCAACCTGGAAAATATTTCATTTCACATGACACCCAAACACCAAACCCTCCCCTCTTGGCTGGAGTAGCACAATTGTCAAAACAGATAAACAAGAACTACACTGTGATGGAGACAGCCAACTGTAAATAACATTTTTTCATATTTACTGCAAGTGTTCTCTGAAGACAGACAAGATTAGGACAATACAACTAACACACACTAAAAAACCCAACAAAAACACAACCAAGCACAAAAAACCACCAAAGGAATGGCAACAGCAAGTACTCGGAGGTAGTCATTGCTTTTGGCCAAAAGTACCATTGTACAAACTAGAAAAAGCCAATTAGCTGCCTGATGAGCCTTCCCCCTCTTTTGCTTTCCATGCTAATTTGAATAATCTTTGATTTTCAGAAAATTGGATCAATCTCCTCCTGTTCTCCTGGGCTGCACCTGCCTCCACACCTGTGTGCTACATCAGTAACACTGCAGTCTCCTGCACATATTGAAAGGCAGGATGGACAGTTCACTCCAAGGGCAGAATATTTTTTGTATTAATTCACACACTGATGATCATTAAAAAAAAAATAGTAAAATAGTAAAATTTTGAAAAACTTCTGAGAAGTGACTAGGTGGAAAGATCTGTCATAGGCACTAATGACTACCTGGTAATAGTCCAGGATTTAAAAAAAGAATAATCAGATGCTTAGAGCATATAGGTAAATATTTAATCTCAATTAGGCACCCATAAGACTGTGCCCTATTAAGACATTAACGTTCCAGGCACATTAGTTCATACTTACATACATTAGTGTGCCTGTCAAATAGCTGCTATTTTTTAATGAATGGAAGGTACAGAATTTACACACACACAGAGAAAACTTCTGGACAATTGAGAATGGTTGAGACTGGCAGGAACCTCTGAAGGTCATTAAGTCCAACACCCCTGGCTCAAGCAGGGCCAACAGAGCCAGTTGCCCAAGATTGTCTCCAGGTGGCTTCCAAGTACCTCCAAGGACAGACTCCACAACCTGCCTGGGCAACTTTTGCCAGTACTCACATTAAAAAAAAAAAAAAAAAAAGTGAAAAGTGAGCATTAAACACCCCTACTACTAATTTTTGCTTGAAATGAAAAAATTAAAGCTTGAACATTATCACATGACATCACTCATTTAGGAGCTGGGCAAAACCCTATACTCCTGACTTTGAGAACAAAGGGAAAAACACCCCAGGTTTAAATACAAGCAACGTTTCATTTTATTTCAAAAAAACAAAACTATGCAAACAAAAAAACAACCAGCATTGAATTTCAAGCTTTGTATGGTTGGTTGTTTTGGTGGGGTTTTTTTGTTGTTGGTTTTTGTTTGTTTTTGTTGGGGTTTTTTTGTGGGTTTTGTTTGTTTGGTTGGGTTTTGGTTTTTTTTGTGTGTGGGGGGGGTTTGTTTGGGTTTTTTTTTTTGTTTGGTTGGTTGGGTTTTTTTGTTTGGTTT
>JANHGN010015261.1:0-10974 GCA_024605025.1 Megaceryle maxima | reverse complement strand
TTAATTTTATTTTCCATTATTATTAATAATATTGACATTGCTAATAACCTAGCAGTAAACTTAATTTCTCCAAATAGCAACTGATGTCATCATTCTCCTGGAAAGATTAAAGATTGAAATTAAAGACAGTCAGAAAGAAATTAGAAAACAAACATGTAGCAAAACTGAGAAATAAATGAAGACTGCCACAACAATAATGGTTTCCTGTGCCTTCATCTTACATTGTTTTTCATCTTCTTGCTTGTTTCTTTGTTTACAAGGCCATATACACCGTACTGCTCTGACAGATCTATCTCCAGTGCTTGATTTTTAGCTACCAAGTAAGCACAGACACTATTGACTTCAGTGTTGCTATTTAACACTTCTGAAATTACATCCTTTGTAAAGCACTGGTAATCTTAAATTATATAGATTGTGAGAGTCTGGTCTTCATAGATATGTTTTCTTAAAAAATGATTGTCAGGAGCAGACAAAATGACTGATGGTTGGGAAAACATCTGTGTAGTTAAGCAAGTTAAACAAAAGAAAAACAAAGCAAAAAGGAAGAGGCAGGGCATCCAAATGGGAAATGGCAGTGAGAAGTTGAAATGAAGGATAGTGAGAGTGACAATTAAGAAGAGTCTTCTGGTATACTGTGCAGTTAATTATGAATTAGACAAAGAAGGTGAATATCATGTGAATAACATCCATTGAAGGTTCCTAGCTGCACATAAATATGACATCTAAAGCCTTATGCTGCTACAACACAATCTATATAATGGGGTTTGCATCTACTGGAGCAGAAATATGGAAGTCCTCTGGGTGACTGATATGTAGGTAGCAGCCAACACTAAGACGTGAAGTAGAAGGTTTTTCCTCTTGTCTTAAAAATGTGGGCAAGGCAGAGGATGCTACTGGAAGTATGTGAAATAGGGTCTTTTACCAGCATATCCTCAGAGTGTAAGTGACAAGCAGTCTGTATTATGGGGAGCCACTGAAGTTCAGTGGCCACAATGATATGATCTTGTTCTGGTAAGAGCCTGGTTATAGGTTTTCATGACAATTAGGAACTGAGATTTGTTGGAAAACATTAACAACTAAATTTAATATGTGTATACCAAATGATTATTTAGAAGATGGATTTATCTTTTAAAAAACTGAATTACCATCTGTTTGGAAGTGCTATAATAATTATATGAAGTTACTATTTCTTTCAGAGTTTCTTTCAACTTGTATTTGAGCTGAAACTTGCATTTTTACTTCTTTACTCAGTCAGATAAGCATCTTTTAAAAATTTTGCCCTACCAAAAACTGCCTCTAAGAGATTTTCCATGAGTATTCTTTAAATCAGGTTATCCAGATTGTAAAAAAAAATAAACTGTTGTGAAGTTCTTCAAATTCAAGATGAAGCTCTGGAAAAAGGTCTAACTTGTCAAAATAAAAGTGTAAAACAAAAAAAACCCACTTTTTAATTTGAAAATGAAACAGTTTAAGGAATGTAAAAAAGAGATGTAGACAGCTGTGTGATTATTTTGTTTATTTGTAAATTACCTTTTCTACAAGCCAAATTCCAGCCCTTATTACTTGTAATTTATTTCCATGACAAACAGAATGGTACATTATCCCAGTTTTCCATAAGGCTATATCTTTGGGAATATAATGAAAGATGTTCCTGGAAAGGAAAGTCCTCGAAGAAGGTTTTGTTACTTTGTTTTGTTTACTTTTTGTTTGCAATTTTTTTCCTTCTTTTTGCAATAACTCTAAGAGCTAGAGAACAGAAAATGCATGTATGCTACTATTTTGTCAACTGGAAGATCTTAGAAGACAATCTTAATACCTGGATTCACATATCTATACAGGTCTCTGTCCCTGAAAAGCTGACGAGTGAGAACCTTGTTTATGCTAATACCTCCTTACCCACCTTTCTAGGAGAACAAGTAATCTAATACTATGTCTTTGATATAATTATTGGAAAATATTTACAATAGATTCCCTCTTATATTACATTACCCTTTCTTTGCATTTCTCCCTGTTCATCTCTCTGCCATACAGCTATGTTGACTGTACTTCATAAGAGTACAGCTTCTGAAGATTTTTCCTTCAATCTTTTTATTACAATGGAAGAACATACATTTCCTCCTTTTTTTTTTCTTTTTTTTTTCTTTTCTTCTTTTTTTTTTTTCCTCAGCTCAGTGTGGTTACCAAAGCTCCTGTAGTTTGAGCAGTAGCAGTTGACAAAATAAAAATGAAAATTCTGTAAATCTTATTTTCATTTTTCTTTACAATACATGTAATATTAGTTGAGGACATCATGTAACAAGCCCTGTAACTGCAGAGTAAACTAGATCCCTCTTAAATGGCACATCCCAGTGGAAGGAGAATGTGCCAATTAAATGATCATCCCAATTACAAGAGGCTCATGGGGATACATTGTGCTGGTGTCATTTATAATCGCTTTCATTTTATGGATTGATTGAAACAAGTAACAACATTAGCTCCCCATCCTGATTACCTAATAGAGATTCATTTTATATCCATAGAGGGATTCTTTCCTGTATCTGTGACAAAAATAGTGGAACTGATTGTACAGCATGTGCCAAAATAAAAATAAAACCCAACCAAATAAACAAAACATTTTTATTCCCATGTGGTTCTGCTGAATCCTTTATGGTTAGCTGATGAAAACTCCATTGTCTGAGCAATATATTTTAATACCAGTGAAAGAATTAGATATTCAGCTCCATTCTGCTTCCAGAGGAATTAACTAGAAATCTTACTCTTGAACTGAGACCAAAGCTCAACACATGCTTTAAACACAGAATGTGAAATCAGTGATGAAATCATGAGACTACAGTGGAATCAGAATTTTATTCAGAAAAATACCCTATGAAACTTATCACTTAAACCAAGATATATACCAATCCAGTCTGTCCTCAAGTCAGACACTTGTCTCTGGAGAAATTTAGAGGAGCTGCTCAGTCTTAGGGAAAAAAATAATTTTATCACCATTAAACACATGTTACAGAGGAGTTATTTACCTGTATATAGAAATTCTTTACTGGATTTTAACCTTTAAAAATCCAAAAGACCTTTTAATAAGAGAAATAAAAATATTATCAAACAACGCAGATACCTTTATATATTTTCACAATGAAGATAATACAAAAAGTAAATATGTTACAGAACTTGTCAAGTGTAATTGAAGCAAGGTAGCGATCTTACTGATAAAACTGGCTGATTCAAGCCAAAGAGTGAGTTTATTCTTATTACTGACCAGGTATTTTATTCCAGTGTGATACAGAATACTTAAAATAAGAAGTCCTGTTTCTTATAGAACCAGTAGGTGACTCCAAGCAGCTAAACTAGATCTCTTAAATTGCATGATGTAATTACTTTGCTAAGAGTCAACAGGGAGGTATATGTCTGTATATTTTATTTCTATTGTCATTGTACATTAGATACTCACAGCACTCTGGAAACTTAAATCCCTGTCTTAGAGGAAACTTCAAAATAAAATCAGTACAGTACTCATCACTTCACTTTGCATTCAAAATAAGCCAGGAGCTAAGCACAAGTTTCTATACTCATGAGTTGATTTTTCTTTTTTTTTTTTTTTTTTTTTTTAAATTGAATACATAATTTCTGCTTTGGACACTGTCTTTATTTTAAAAGACTTTTATCTGGTTATTAAGACTTCTATTAAATCTTTCCTTTAAGTCAAATGATTTTTGAGATTTAAAGTAAGAACATACTTTGGTGGGTTAAAGATGTGTCTTGGATCCTAAACTTACTTTTATGCTTTAATAAATTGTGTCTATGTACACATGTGAACATCTATACTTAATTTTATGGTAACTTTCAGAACACTGTGTATGAGAAACTTAAATAGAAGTAAGTATCACCAGTAAATGTAAAACAATATGAATAAAGTAGAAGAGATAGTCAAAGATTAAGGAAAAATATTTTCACTTACATTTTAAATAAGTAAAACTCAGTAAAACATCGAGAGAAGTTAGAAGTGATATACAAGAACATGACTGCATAGAAGAAGTTATTGGACCAATATGGATGAGAATGTGCAGTGAGCATGTAAACAAAAAGAAATATATAGAAGAAATTGTGAGAAGTCCTACCTACAAAAGTGCCTTTCACAGGACTAACATTCCACCCAAACTCTGTAAAAGCAGGTTTCCATTACCCATCCTAACACATTTACTGAAAGGTAAATTACTTTACCACCCTTTACCCTTATCCTTCCTAAATATGCCTGTAACAGATTGGCATAATCATTTTATCTTCCTCCTCTTTGAGGATCATAATTGCAGGCTGTTCTATCTCCTTCCTTAGTTTTCCATCTTTTCCTTGTCTTTTTAAAGTAAGCTCCTTTAGGAGACCATCCTGTCATGAATAGGGATCTAAGAATAACTGCTCTGTTTATCCATCTGCATTTTAATGTTCATTTTCAGTGCCAAGGGTAACAACCTGTTCTTTTATCCCTTGTATTTTATCTTTCTGTGCAACCACTGCTTCTAGCACCATTTTTCTAACATTATTATTTATTCTTATATAGCCTTCTTTGGAACATAATATGTTATCAGTTAAGTACAGCACCTGAAATTTCATTTGCTCCTTTCTCCAGGTATCAAAATCTAGTTAAGTAGTCCATTACAAGGGCTTCACCCCCACAGTAAGTTTGTTGGCTTTCATGACTCTCGAGGGATGTATTTTCAGTGTGGTGAATAAGGAATTAAATGTGCAACTGCCATTGCTGTTAATGGCAATGGCTGTGTGATACAGAATCATAGAATTATAGAACTGTCTGGGTTGGAAGGGACCTCCAGAGGTCATCTAATCCAACCCCCCTGCTGAGACCAGGGACATCATCAACTAGAGCAGGTTGCTTAGAGCCTCGTCAAGCCTCACCTTGAATGTCTCCAGGAATGGGGCCTCAACTACCTCCCTGGGCAACTTGTTCCAGTGTTCCACTACTCTTGTGGTAAAGAACTTCCTCCTTATTTCTAATCTAAATCCACTCTTTTCTAATTTAAAACCATTGCCCCTCATCCTTTCACTACAGGCCTTTGTAAACAAGCCCTCTCCAGTCTTTTTATAAGCTCACTTCAGGTACTGGAAGGTGGCTATTAAGTCTCCCCTGAGCCTTCTCTTCTCAAGGCTTCTCAAGTATCCTACACTTCACATTGTCAGTTCACCCTTTGATGTCTATGGACATACATCAGGGCAAAAACTAAATTGTAAAACATTATGACTGACAATGCAGTTTGGAAGAAATACATTTATATTTTCTTAAATTCAGTTTAAGAAGATTGACTTCTTAAGATACACAAGACCACTGAAAAAAAAAGCAAAATCAGAAGGATGAATTGGAAGGATAACAGAAACAAACTTTTCAATATCTATTTCTAGCATGCAATTTCTACTAATATCTAATGGCTTACAAATTGCTACGTCAGTATGCCAGTTTCAAATATTTCTAAAGATATTTATATTTTTGATATTTAGATCCAGCATATTAAATATGAACAGATCTCATTTGATTACTTGATATTTCACAGAATCCTGTTTCACTAGGAAAAAAAAATCAATTGTAAACATTTCTCCTTCAGAAAAGAATTATATTGACCTATTTATTAGAAACTGGACTTTGCAAAAACATTTTAAAGCAAAACATTTAAAAGGATTAAAAGGAGACAACTTTTTTTCTAGAAAGAAAAAAAAAATCATCTAGTAACTTTCAGGGTATGAGTACAGAATTATAGTAGCACCCATCTCCAGAAAGAGCTCTCATACATATGCTTACTATTAAGAATATGATTTGTCAGATTACTCAAAGTTAAACCCTTGTTAAAAGCTGTTGTGGATCAAGTTTTGCTAAATTACCAACAAATTATAAGCAACATCAGTTGGTTCTCTATATGTCAACTTTCCTAATAGTATTCAATGCCAGCAATGGTTTTGCTAAATATACGTAGCATTTTAATTTTTGAAGTATAAATAGCAAATCATGACTATAAGGCACAAAACTCTATATATTTTCTGCAGTTATACACTAATGTGCTATCATTTTACTTAGGTGGCAAAAATGAAAGTATTTATTATATTAAAAGTACTTAATAATAAGAAAAAAACTCAAACCCAACAGCATTTTTATGCTGGAAATTGTGTTTAACTTATATTCTCGTATTTGCTAATTTGCTAATAAAGTAACAACTTTTCTAACCCATACTCTTTCTTGAAAGAAAAAGGGGGAAAAATATAAAAATCATAATTGTTTATTTTAAGGGAAATTCAGAACTTAAAAGCAATGGACTGTAGCAGGATAAATGAAAAGTACCTCTACTGAAATCCCTGTAATTGCATCTCTTTACTGTGGAAGTGATGGGAAAGTGAAGTTCTCTCTATAAAGCATAGTACAGAATCACCGCCAAGAAAGCAATACAGAAATAACTAGTAGCTAGATCATGGCAAACTTCACTTAGACTTCTTGTGTAAGAACTTGTGCATAGAAGTGGAGGTAAACCTTTGTACATAGATGACTTCTACTCAAAGGCAATATGAAATGTAAATTATGTGGCTTTTAATTTTCTAACCTTCTATTTAGAACAAAGGTAAGAAAATTAAAAAATGTTCACCTTTTGTGTCATTTTTATAATTTTTATGTACTTACCAAGAGCACATATAATGCACATAACAAGAGCACTGTGGATATTTATAGACACTGGAGTAAATTAATCCAGAATGGGACAGCTGTATAGCTGATGCAAATAATTCTGCTGAACTAGAGGAGAGAGAAATCCATGACAGAACATCTCATATCTTGGTGCTTAATGGTTAATACAGAAGAATAAGGCAGTTACCATTGTTGCTGTCTGTCAGAATTTTTAAAAAGTTTTTGCACAATGTTTTTTTAGTGGTGTCCACTGGAGGAAATGAGTGTTATTCAGTTTTATGGATGTGACTCTTCACGGAAAAAAAAAAATAATCAGAAGAACCTGGATATGCTGAAGAAATGGGCTGATAGGAACCTCAAGTTCATCAGGTGAAAATGTCAAGTCCATCAGGTGAAAATGTCAATTTCATCAGGTGAAAATGTCAAGTTCTGCACCTGAGGAGAAATAACTCCATGCACAAGTTCAGGCTGGGGACCAACCATCTGGAAAACAGCTTTGCAAAAAAAGACCCAGTGGTCCTGGTGGACAACAGATTGACCATAAGCCATCACTCTTGCAGTATCCTGGTCTGCATTAGGAAGTACATTTCCAGCACTTCAAGAGAGATGATGCTTCCCATCAGGTCGGCCCTGATCAGACATGTCTGGAGTGCCAGATCCCAGTCTGGGCTCACCAGTATAGGAGACACATGGATGCACTGGAGCAAGTACAGCAAAGTTGATAAAAAGATTAAAGTATTTATCATATGAGGAAAGACTGAGAGAGCTGGGACTATTTAACCTCAAGCAAGGAAGGCTCACAGACTATTTAACCTCAAGCAAGGAAGGCTAATGGTCGATCTTGTAAATGTATATATGATGTAGGGAGTAAGGAAGCCTATAAGCAGGATGGGGGCAGTCTTTTTAGCAGGGCCTATTGCAACAGGACAAGGTGTAATTGTTTTAAACTAAGAGAGGGTAGATTTAGACTAGATATAAAGAAGATTTTTTTTACAAAAAGGGTGATGAAACACTGGAATGCCCAGAGAGGTGGTAGATGTCCCATCCTTGTCAGGTTGGATGGGTCTCTGAGCAACCTGTAAATAAGTAAAGATGTCCCTTTTCACTGGGGGGTTGTTGGACAAGATCACCTTTAAAGGTCCTTTCCAACTCAAACCATTCTATGATGCGATGATTTTATGAGTAAAGCACAGGTGTTGATTGACTACTCCACTCTTGTGAGACCTCACCTGGAGTACTGTGTCCAGTTCTGGAACCCCTATTGCAAGAGGGATATGGATGTGCTGGAATGTGTCCAGAGAAGGGTCACGAGGGTGATCGAATGGCTGGAGCACCTCTCCTATGAGGACAGACTGAGAGAGTTGGGATTGTTCAGTCTGGAAAATAGAAGGCTCTGGGGAGACCTTATTGTGACCTTCCAGTATCTTAAGGGGGCCTACAAGAAAGCTGAGGAGGGACTTCTTAGGCGTGATAGGACTAGAGGGAATGGATTAAAACTAGAGATAGGTTGATTCAGGTTAGGCATTAGGAAGAATTTCTTTACCATGAGAGTGGTGAGACACTGGAACAGGTTGCCCAGAATGGTGGTAGAAGCCCCATCCCTGAAGGTTTTTAAAGCCAGGCTGGATGGGGCTCTGAGCAACCTGATCTAGTGGGAGATGTCCCTGCCCATGGCAGGGGGGTTGGAACTAGATGATCTTTAAGGTCCCTTCCAACCCTGACAGTTCTATGATTCTATGATTCTATGACAGTCAGCTGAACATGAGCCAGCAGTGTGCTCAGGTGGCCAAGAAGGCCAACAGCATCCTGGCTTGTATCAAAAACAGTGTGGCCATCAGGAGCAGCGAAGTGATAGTCCCCCTGTACTTGTCACTGTTGAGGCTGCAGCTTGAGTACTGTGGTCAGTTTTGGGCCTCTCACTACAAAAAGGACATTGAGGTGCTGGAGCGGGTCTAAAGAAGGCCAACAAAACTGGTGAGGGGTCTGGAGAACATGTCTTATAAGGGGCAGCTCAGGGAAGTGGGGTTGTTATTCTGGAGGAGGCTGAGAGAAGACCTTCTTGCTCTCTACAACTACCTGAAAGGAGGTTGATTTGAGGTGGGGGTTGGTCTCTTTTCCCAAGTCACTATCAATGGGATTAGAGCAAATGAGCTTAAATTGCACCAGAAGAAGTTTAGATTGGACATTAGAAAATATTTCTATAGCGAAAGAGTGATGAGGCATTGGAAGAGACTGCCCAGGGAGGTGGTAGAGTCACCATCCCTGGAAGTGTTCAAAAAATATGTAGACATGGCACTTCGGGACATGGTTTAGTGTTCATGATAGTGTTAGGTGGATGGTTGGACTTGATGATCTTGGAGGTCTTTTCCAACCTTAATGATTCTGTGATTCTGTGGAGAAAGCTAGACTATTGTTAGTGGTTCTTGGTGAAATGATAAGCGATGGACACAACTGAAATATAGGAAGTGCCATTTAAACATTAGAAGAAAATTCTTTTTGGTGAAGATGGTCAAATATTGGAAGAGGTTGTCCAGAGAAGTTGTGTTGTCTGCATTTTTTGAGGTATTTAAAACCCAGATGGACATGGTCCTGGGCAATCTCTTGTAGCTGGCCCTGCTTGAGTGCAGGGCAGTTGGACTTGATGATCTCCAGAGACTTCTTCTGACCTCAAAGAGTCTATGGTTCTGTTATTCTATGGACAGGTGACAATGGCTGAAGTGTTTCTGAAACCATTTGGCCTCTGGAAGTTATAGTCCTACAGGATACAAACAAGCATATATATATAAATATATATGTATCTATAGCTGAAGAGTATTTATACAGAAAAAAAGACCAAACGAAAAAACAAAAGGTCCTGCAAGTGTGACAGTACATGTTTCTAGAGACAAATAATATATTTCAGGGTAAAAATACCTTCCATATTGGATATTCCAAACAAAGAAGATGTTAAATGTTCATAAATTAATGGTTTGGATAGTTTCCTTATCCACAAACGGTATGCTAACAATTTTCTGCTATTTTGTAAATAAATGTTCACAAGAATTTACTGTTTTCTATACCTGTTCTCCAACTTTTGGTTTTGTTTCTAACTAACATCCTATATTTTCTATTGAATGGTGGTAAAGCTGGGTTTTATGTGCAAATAGCTGTGCTGGCAATTTATCTCACCATCATCTTCTCCTGCCACGCTGAGAGATGAAAGTGATTTATTTGGATTTAAAATACAACAAAAATGCTTGAGGGTGGAAAGACTCCACATAGGATCTGGACAGGCTGGCTGACTGGGCTGAGGCCAGAGCTATGAGCTTCAATAAGGCCAAGTACCAGGTCCTGCACTTGGACCACAACAACAGCCTGCCCAGGTGGCCAAGAAGGCCAACAGTATAATGACTTGTATAAGAAATAGTGTGGCCAGCAGGAGTAGGGAAGTGATTGTTCCCCTGTACTTGGCACTGGTGAGGCCACACCTCAAATACTGTGTTCATCTTTAGGCACCTCAGTACAAGAAAGACATCAAGGTGCTGGAGCAGGTCAAAAGAAAGGTGACAAAGCTGGTGAAGGGTCTAGAGCACAAGACTTGTAAGGAATGGCTGAGGGAACTGGGGCTGAAGAAAAGGAGTTTGAGAAGAGACCTTATTGCTCTCTACAACTCCCTGAAAGTAGGTTGTAGTGATGCAGGGATCAATCTGTTCTCCCAAGTAGTGAGTCATAGGATGAGAGGAAGTAGCCTCAAGTTGCACCAGGGAAGGCTGAGGTAGGATATTAGGTAAAAATTCTTCACTGAAAGGGTTGTCAAGCCCTGGAGCAGACTGCCCAAGGAGGCGGCTGAATGACCATCCCTGGACATGTTTAAAAGTTGTGTAGATACTGTGCTTAGAGACATGGTTTAGTAATGTACATGGAAGAGTTAGGTTAATGGTTGGACTTGATCATCTGAAGGGTTTTTTCCAACCTAAGCAGTTCTATGACAGACAAACTGGTGATAGGTATGTAATTGCTTAGATTAAATAAAGCTTTTAACTACGTATAAATACACATGACATGCTCTTCCTTTGAAAACCAGAAGCTCACTTTCCATTCTCAGATACGTTGTTTCAAATGTGTGCATTAGAGCTAAAAAAATTGCTGTTAATTTTTTAGAGCTGAAAGAATTATTGTATTCCTCTAATGATCTCAGCAAAATGCTATGCTCAGCTAATCAAGGAAGGGGAAATATGTTCTTAGCAGTTTTCTTAGCAATTTCAGGAGATTAGTTTCAGAGCAATTTTTTATTTATTTTTGTTTTTATTTTTATTTTTTTTAGCATA
>JANHGN010015259.1:8714-23452 GCA_024605025.1 Megaceryle maxima | reverse complement strand
CCAACCTCCCTGTCATGGGCAGGGACACCTCTCAACTAGATCAGGGTACACAAGGCTCTGTCCAACTTGGCCTTGAAGATGGACTTTTTGTCTTAATCTGAAGGAATCATCCTTAAACTAGGAAGAGCCCACCACTCCAGCAGAGCAACATGGCTGTTTCAATACCACTTCATTTTTAACTGTGCATCTCTGGGGACATCAGGCCAATGTAGACTGGGAGTGATACATAATGGAGAAAATTACCTGTTTCCAGAGAGACTTTAAACTTCTTATGCCTTTCACTTTTCCCAGTGATGCAGTGAAGGACATCTGCTGCAGGAAAGCTGTAATCCCTGGACAATTCTTCTGTGTGCCAATAAACTCTGGCCTGAGCATTCACATCTCTATACTTGTAAACATTCTCAACATATCACTTCTTTGGGATACATACAAACTGTACTGTACTAAAATGCTGTTATATTACTGCTGGCTGATGCAGTTCATCATATTTTTTGTTGTGTTTCACTTGTTTTCGTTGTCATCAACCAACTTTCAATAAGACTTTTTTTTTTTTTTAATTATAATAGTTGGTGAATATTGTGTTGGGGGAAAATAAAAGTTTAAGTGGGAATTTTCTAATCAAAGTCACTGTTCTTTATTGTTTGTAATCTGGAAGAAGGCAGAGCACAAATGAAAAAGGATGGGTAGATGGGTGAGTCAGTGGAAGCATATCTAATGCTTTTGAAAGAAAGACTTCTTAAATAAACACCTGGGTGATCTGATAAAATTCACTACACATATTCATGATAAATTAATTTGTTAAATACTATTTATGAGCCTGAGCAATCTTTGGAAACCCTTTTCTAGTGTTACAGTATTAGTGGAACACATCCTTCAGATCTTCCATATGAGCCAAGACACAGATTTTATGATGTTGGGGATTTTATTATTATTATTATTTTATTGTGTTTTGGTTTTGTTTTTGCTTTCTCCAAAATGGAAACAATTTAAAAACTGTGTGTAAGTGCTCATTCATGCTTAGCTATGTGTAACTGGATTTAGAACAGTAATCTTGGCAATGCTTTTTCTTTCCCTCTAAAACACATATTTTCCATTAAGTAGTGTAGCTAATGAATGTTGCTACTTGTATGAAGCCTTTTTTCCAGGTTGAGTGAATCACTTCAGGCTGTGACCTTATCTGATCTTGCATGCTCAACAGGGCTGGGACTAATCAATAATTGGTGAGGTTTCATCACGGAGACCGTGGGTGCTGCAGGAAGCAGTTTGGTGATTAAGTAGTTGACACTCTTTCTCTCAACCATTAATGAAACTCTGTCCCATAGAAGGCCCCCTTTTGAATGGGAGAAAAAACTAAGATCCTCACTGCTCACCATTCAGGACACTCTCATGGCATTTTTTATGCGTGAGTGTGAGAGTAGGACTATTCACGCAGGCATTCCTGGCCAAATTCCAGTTTCAATAGTTGTTTTCTGTCTAGCTTCCTTCAATTTCAATTTAGACTGCTATTCTTCTTTGTTTCCTAACCCAAGGTGTTAAACTGCTGGTGTGAGTTCTTCCCAGGCCAGCACTGGTATTGCTGCGTGGTGGAGGGGGATGCAATTCTAAACTTTATCAAGTCTTCTCAGAGGGATATCTCTGTACATGGCTGATAGCATCATGTGGAAACATCTGGACAGGGTGAGCTTTTCAGTTTCCTGGGCCGGAAAGACTTTAGCTATTGAGGTGCACAGATGCAGTCTGAGCTGCAGTTTGATGTTTAGATCATAGACAAAACTTATGCTTTTTTTTTCCCCCTGTGACAGCCTCTGGGAATTATTAGTGTTGGTGTTAAATTGTTCTGTAAAACATAGAGGGAACATCTGAATGTCTTTCTTGTTTATTTGTCTGTGATATGTGTAAAGACAGCCTGGAAAGCTCCTAATGTTTGTTGTTGGTGGCATTCTCTGAATGCCTCCATCTCCCTGCCCTTGGAGAAATACAGGAGATTTAGCAGCTGATCTTCTGCCCTACCTCCCAACTTGAGTCTGTTTCAGTGCTGCTCCTCCAGGGACAGAATGCCTGGGACATTTCTCTGGGCTATCAGGAAGCTGGGTGTTGGAAGTGGGGGCAAAGACTTGATATTCCTGGTACATCTGAGAATCACAGACTCAGTTCCTAATCAGAAATATGTGCTGCTGAAGTGAAGACTAAGTTTTGTAAAAACCAGTGTTTCCCCACCCCCAGGGTAAACCAATTAGGTTATCAAAACCATTCAGATGATTTCTGCGCATCACACATAGGACAGGTCAGTTCCAGACCACCCTCCTCCCTTCCCCATCCAGCTGCGGTTTTGCCTGGATTGCTTCTTTGCAGCGAAAAAAATTCAAAGGGGTGGGAGGAGAGTCCAGCTTTCTTGAGCAGGAGCTAGAGATGTTTAGACAAAGCCATACAAAACCAGAGCAAAATAAACTTACTAGAATAAGATTGCTTCAGGATGATGTGAGATGTTTTAATTTCCGAGGGAAAAATGAGAATCCTAAACACCTGGCTGAAGCCTGGTCTATGGAGGCACACCTTGTCCCGGCTGCAGCTCTGTCAAATGGAGCTCATCACTGCTTTCCCCATCCAAAATTATCCCTAGTTGCATCTCCTGATGGACCTGTTCCTTGGGCAAGGTTAGGGGTGGGAGGCCTAAAACCTCTTTTAGGCAAAATGTGCAGGTCACCTTGCACAACACATGCACAAGGTCTTTGCTAACTGAGTTCATGTAGTCCTCAAGGAAGGTCTACCTTGCTCTCCAGGAGCTTCAACACACTTTGTCTTGAGCTCAGTGACCTGGCACTTCTATGTCTTAACTTTCCTTAGGGTTGTCTGCAGATAAACTGTGAAAGGCAGACTGCATTACTTTCTGTTCAGCTGAAGTAACTCAGTGATGTGGAGGAGGGCCAGTCCCTCCTGCCCTCTACCAGGCAGCATCAGGCAGCCTCCAGTGGTGTGGAACCACAGCTGAGGCCAGGCACTTGCTGGCTGCACTGGGCAAATTTACATACTGGGAATCCCTATGCTTCAGACTCCCAATACCTCCAATACAGGATCATCCTGTTGGGCCTGTTTGGGCACACATTGTTGTAGATGGGTATTGTCACCTGGAGAGTCCCAATGGAAATTTTTGTTCCCATGTCCTATACACCACATGAACATACGAGGACAAATAGACCCTGCCCAGAAGAGCTGTAAATAATGAAGCTAGAGAGAAAGGTCACAGCTCTCCAGCTATGCTACAGTGGTATGACTGCACAGATTGCAGGCAGCACTGAGCCCCAGCAGATCAAGTTCAATATGCCACCTAAACACTCTCAGGTTGTGGAAGGAAGACAGCACTGTGTTGTGTCTAGATAAGAAACTGAGGCAAAGAGCTAAGCAGCTTGTCTGTCTGCCTGACGGAGGTGAGACAATAAGTCTAGCCCTCCTTACAGCACCTCTACAGCAAGCCCTCCACCACAGCTACCCAAGGTCTGAAAATAATCTGCTGCCTGGACTGGTCCTTGGTGCTCAGGACCAGTTATTTCCTGGTATGAAATCTTTTGTGGTTTTAAGTCACAGCTTTATTTTTGGATCAGCTCTACCTCAGCCATAATTAAATTTGTACCAATCAAGTATGTGGTAATGTTCATAGGTCTCTGACTAGTCCTTTAGTGTAAGAATTAATTTGCGGGGTTGGAAAGGCAGAATGGCAGGTGTTTCATGGTAGCATGTCATTGAGGTTTCACCTGCTCCATAAGTCTACGAAAAGATGACATCCCAAGAGAAGACAGCAGCAACAGTGGGCACTTCATTTAAGAAGTGGTGGTTCAAGGTCCTTCTGTACCCTCTTGTTTCACAGAAGGGGTCCTCTGGAGCTGACTGTGTCTTCTCCCTTACTCTTGACAGGGAGCACATTTTTAATGCTGCTTTATTAGAGAGTCAGAAGCATTTGTGGGATGCGTGGGAGTACAAAATTGTTTTCTGATGAGGAATTGAGTCAAAGTTTGTTGGCGTCTCATGTAGTGGCTGTTTATATGAAAACTTGAAACGAAACCAAGCAAATGGAATGAAACCATCCAAGGCCTAAAATGTCATCTGGCAGCAAGAAGCACTGCAAATACCAGATTAGAAGAGCCCAGAACCAGCTGGCTGCTGATTGTGCTGAAGTAAGTGGTCACCAGGCCATTCAAAAGCTGGCCATAAACCCTTTGTAAGCTCACTTGCTTAAGTTCCTATGGTCACTGTTACTCATTTTAGGATCACAACCAAGCATGAAGGGTGCTTCTGTTTAGCTGTGGGAAAGAACACAGGGAAAACAGCACAAAGTCAATAGTTTTAGCATCCTTTCTCCTGTGGTCTACAGCAAAGACTTGAATTCTTCTCCCTCTGGAGTAAGTTGCAAAGGTTTTGGTGGTTTTCAGGAGGACTAGGGTGAAACCAAAGCATAATGACAAGTCATGAAGGCTATATTAAAGATGGACGCATGCTACTTGAGAAAACAGCTGTGGTGGTTTAAGAGGTTCTTGCATCTTCTGGCTGCTTTGCTCCTACTCCTCTGATGGAGATTACTGCTCCCAAGGTGCCAGCAGAAGGGAATGTGAGATCATTTTCTGCTCCCCAACCTTTGTTTAACTCCACTTTCCTGGGAAACAAATGCATTGGCAGTTGGAGGCTGTGAACTGGAGCAGACAAGCTACTGAGACACATGCACACATGGCTACTGGCACCTCCACTGTGGGATGGCCATCTCCAGCAGAAGGGTGGGTCAGACAGATGGGGGTGATAAGAAACCCGCAGCAGCAAGTTTTGTCAGAGCCCATTGTCAGAGCCTGTCATTATCCATTGTTCCCTTTATTGAATGCAGTTGTGCCTATTGCACATCTCCGTACTCAGTTCAACTTAAAAATGAGACCCGAAACACAATGGGTAGAGCTTGTTGGTCAGGAAGTGTTTCTTTTTATACATTAAAACGCACAAGGCTTTGTTGTTGCTGTAGCAGCAATATCCTGATACACTTGTGGTGATGGTTGTAGGAAGATTCATTCTGAATATAGTTAATCTCACACTACAGACTTAATTCTTTGAGGCCTGGAAGTAACCATCATATGTGAAATCTCAACTGTTATGGGAAAGGATGAGTTTTAAAAGCCACCTTTGAAAGATTATCCTTAAACCAAATCTTAGACAACTTTGGGCTCAGAGAGATCCATATACATATATGTCCAGTGACCCTGATGGAGTTTAATCCCAGTGTAAGTAAAATCAGAAGTGGAATTTGCAACTAGAAGTAAAAATGTCTTTGCACTATACTTCAGACAGATTATTAATGTAACAACTCTGGTATAGAGTAGCTTTGTCTCCTTTAATGTATTTTTTTTTTCCTTGATGCTAATGTAGCTTAGAGTTTCTTCAGCTGTGAGTTTCTCACAGCTCTTGGCATCCTGCCCCATGACATTTACTTGTAGTTCTTGCAGCCTTATGTGACATTAGTTTTGCTGTGTATGACTGATCCTACCTGATCTCAAATGTGTTTATTATATCATTCATTATAGCTATTTTTGAACACTGGTATTTGCCCATCTTGGGAGGTCTATGCAATATATATCTCCATATACTTGTTTTAGTCATATGGACCATCACTAGGGGTTGTGGCTTTTTGATCCTTATAGGGTGTGAGGATCAGAACATCCCAGGGCAAAAAGGGAAAAAAAGTATGGGGAAAATTATTAAAGAAGAATTACAGGCTGCGTTGTCTTTGTGAACTTAGTAGACTGCATAGGTTTTTATATTTTTCTATTCATCTAGTGATGCTTTTGCCAGCTGATTAATTTGCAAGTCAAAAACTTAAAGCATTCAGTAGTTCAGCTTCTCACTTCAAGAAGCCTTTGTGGATCATGCTAATTGTGGCCTGTGGAAATTCACTTCAGATGAGAGACTTACGGGGTAGAGGAACTGTGAGATCTGTCTTGGTACTCATTTATTAGCTCTACTGTGTCCCAGTAGCAGGGACTCCTGCCTAAAATGGAAAACCTTAATTTCAGTGAGGTGGGTGGAATGTATAGCAGACTACCTATAGAAAAATACAATCCACATTGTACATGGTTAAGACTTCATTTACACAGGAAGAGGGGAATTTCACCCTCTTGTCTCCAGGAATCTGGGACATGGATTAATTTTTGTGATAATCAAGTATATTCAGTAAATAGCATGAACATCACAACTGAAGTAATACCTCATCAAATTCTGTGAAAAGGATGAAGACATTTAGATGACACAGAAATATAACAAGTTTTCAGCTATGGTATACAGTGAACTATTTTCAATGGTAAATCAAGGTTTTCAATGCAATTCATTTAGCATTTCCATTTTAACAAATCTTCAAAGTCAATTACAGCAGAAAATATAAAGCTCAGTGTGCTTCTTCAAAGTGAGATGGAAAACAGTCAAGAACTTCTGCTATGAAGCAACAAATCCCTCCAGGACAAAAACACATCAGTACTATGACGGATGACATGGCTTAAGGGCTTTTCCAGTTTGCTGTCAAAGAAAGAGGATGTCTTAATTCCTGATTTAAATTCAGTGCAATTTACTGAAGTTTGGTTTGTTTGATATTTTTCCCTCCCAAGTTACTTTAGTGTGGTTAAAAGCAGCCCCTCCATGAAATGAAATTTGGGTGGTTGGGTACATGCTGGTCCTGCAATCAAGTGTGTATTGTGCTAAGGTTGCTGAGGGGTTTATCCTGGAGGTCTCTGCAGGAATTTAACTGACTTTATGAATTTTTACAGAGGAATTATCTCAGCACACAGAGTAGCTAGGAGGAGTTGTTAAAGACTAGTTGTACCTAGTAAGAAGAAAGTTGGGAAAATTGTCCTGTTAGCAATAGAAACTGTGCTAGCTAAAGTTTTAGCCTGTGTTTCCTGCAAGGAAGCTAAGATTCATTTAAAAGGTACTAAACACAAGTAAAGATCTTTATATTCAAGGAGGCCTCAACTCAAATGCAACACTTAGGCTATATGTTTTACAGTGAGGACAATCCCAAAGTATTTCTTTCCGAACTACTTTTTTTAAAATTTCATTTATTTTTGGCTTCACTGGAATTCCCTTTATAATCAGATTTTGGGGAATAATATATCAAGAAAAAGCCAACATAAGCAAACTTCCATCCTGTCCTTTAAAAATAAAAATTAAAAATAAAGTCCACCAATAACAGTTTGTTCTTTGGTAAGGGGTTAATGGGATACAGAACTTGGCATGCTGAAACAGCAACTGGAATGAAGATATTATCATAAAAATCACCTAAATCTTGACTTCATTAAAACTTATTTAATAGGATCAACATTTTTTCCTGGCCAAAATTTCTTAGGTTATGTAATAAACTCTGTGTGCCTTATCCTCCAGGGTTATTTCCACACACCATTAACAGGCTATAGCAGGTTTTTAAAATATGCAGCATGGTATGGTGTGTACCTGGGAACAAGGAACAGAAAGTTCTTTTAAAGATTGTGTGTACATATGTCTGTAGGCTGCATGAGCTTGCCTAAACAATTCACACCATTATCAAGAAGATCTTGGCAAAAACAAGATAAAAAGAGATTCAGTAAGTTACGTAACAAGCACATATCTCTTTCCTTTTTAAGCAATGTCTGCTTCCACTTAACAAATGATATTTGAAGCATTTCATTAAAACTGCTAACAAAATCAATTCCCATGGCCCCTTCAGGAATGGAATTGATTACATGTAGGATGGTAAAACTTGGGCTTCATTTGCCTAATCTTCTGTGTAATTTCAGATATTTACATTCCTGGAGATTTCAAAATGTATACTTATAAATATTTGATGGTGAGAAGTAGATACAGAAAGCATTGTTAGGAAGAAAAGTGGAAGGGCAAATAATATTCTCTTTTCCCAGGCTAAGACAGACCTGACCATACTGTAACTTCAGGGAGCAATCCACCTGGAAATCTCCCCAAAAAGCTACCGAACATGCACAGATCCTGTATTTCTGAATGTATATGTATATTTCAGAATTTTGGAGATGGTCAAATGATCAGACATGTTCACAGCATGGGTGGGAGGAGGTGGGGATATCAGAGATCCAGACAAGCCACCTTCCCCAGAAAACTGTATTCAGTTTAGAAAGCTGTTATCACCTATTTCTTCACCCTTGGATGCAGCAAAAAGTCATTTTGTAAAAGTTACAGAAACAGAAAGAAATTGTCTTACAGAAATTTTTCACTTAGAGCACCAATGGGTGTTGAATATGACTCAAATTCACAGGTGACTGAAGGTTTTGAACTACGCATTCAGTTCCTTGTAGAAGAAAATCACCACTGCAAGAGGCCAAAAGGCCAGCCAGTTGATTGTCCCATCTCTGAACAGCAGACACCCAAAGCCGGGTGCAAGAAGCGGGCAAGCACATGCTCACGTTTCCTCCAGCACATCCTCCCTGCTCCTGGCAGTCACTGCACAGGGACTTCCTGGCCCAGAGGCTGTATTTGTGTTTTTGTGTTTAATAGCTCACGGTGGACTTTTCTTCCATGAATTGGACTAATCTCTCCAGTTATATTTTTGGCTTCCATAACATCCGATGGTAATGAATCCCACAGTGTAGCTATGCACTCTGTGAAAATGCCTCTGTGTTTGTGTGTGCACGTGTTATAAACCTATTTCCTCCTGTCTCCCAGTTTTGCAGTGTGAGAAACAAAGCAGAAATATCCCATGTTTGCTGCCTCCTAATCACTCAGATTGTCACACTCTTTCACTTTATCTAGTCATGTCATCTCTTGTGCAAGGCAAGGGCTTCTCATTTACTGATAGCTATTTTTACCAAATTTGTGTACAATCTGAACTTCCCTAGTTCTCCTTAATGTTGTTCCAAAATCAAAGATGTGGTGCATTTATATTAACATACCCTATTTTGTATTACCTTAGCTGAAATGTCTGTCTTGTGCTTACTTCACAGCAGTGCTGCACTTTAGCTTGGTCAATGCCATTATTTCCCCCGATAATGTAAATTGTCTCTGTTCCTTTAAGCACCATCTCAGAGTAACAGCTTTGAAAAATGCAAGGCAGGCTTCATGGGAGTCTATATTTTATGTGCTGAGTTAGCTTCTCTGTTAGCCAAGACAAAAAAAGATCTGGAAGTGAAGTGCTTTGTCAAGAGGGGAAGAAGCCTCTTCTACCCCTTTCCCACAGCTAAGAAACAGCTTTTATTGGGTTACAAGGAAAGCCACTTACATAATCTATGGTCAGAAAGCTGGGATGGCATGCTTTTGGGTGACTGGAAGTAGAATAAAGCAAAAAAAAAAAAAAAAATTGACATTTCCCAGCTGACCCCAAAATTAAAACCTCCTATTATGTTGGCACTTACTGCATGGCCACTGTGTAATTTGGTTTTCTACCGACTCCTTAAATTGAGATTATCTTTATGTAACTGTCATTCATTTCTATATGGATTTCCTCATGAAAAAATGCATCAGTGTCACAGTTGTCATATGTCTGGAAATATGTCCCCCAATGCCTTTCCCCAGGTCTCCACAGAGACCTGTTCTGCTTTCCCCCACAACGCCACTCTCTGCTCTGCCTGTATTTTAGAATAGCAAATGGTGCATACATCTTGCTCTGTGGAGAGTGACTTTTCATCCTTTGGCTGTTGGGCCTTGGTGGGAGAAGGTAGCAGAGGCAGCTCAGGACAGGCTTGAGTGGGTGGCAGGCGACTCTTGGCTTGGGCAGATCTCCCTGTAGGTTCTTGGTGCTTTGTTGTCTTAGTAGTAGGAGTAGAAACTGCACCAAGGTTACTTCCAGGCCTCAAAGCATTAAGTCTGTAGTGTGAGATTATCTATATTCAGAATGAAACTTCCTACAACCATCATTGACAGGAAACTGCCAAACACAGTTTCTTTTCCTGTCTTGATACAGGTGTACTCTCACTGTGAAAACCAGAAAGAAGTAATGCTGTAGGGATGGTAAACTCCCTTTAGCCCAGGCCTGGTGACATGGACAGCTTCAAAAGCAGGGGGATGTCTGATGGGCAGACTTGTTCTGCATGTGTGCAGTGGCTGTCTGGGGGGATTTCCAGGTGGGCAAAGCACTATATTAGCTTTGATGGGTATGAACTAGTGTTTTCTAATTATTTTTTTTTTTTAAATTCATACCTGACAGTCTTGAGAAACCTTCCAGAATGCATGTTATTAACCATTGTCTTGACCTCCTGGGTGGTCAGTTACCTGTGTGCCAGCATGTCCATAAGCTTCTAACCAGGTCTAGTAATGATCTGTGGGTCAGTGAGTGTGTCTGTGTGGGACAGGCAGGACAAACCACATTCTGCAGAAATCCCTGTAAAGATTACCCAACATTTTCCCCAGAATCTTTTCAGAAGGGATGGGATCCAGGAATTGCCTACTTGTACTCATGAGCTGTCCGTAACATCACTTCAGTGAGCTCCCCTAGAAGTTTACCAAAGTCCAGCATCTTTTGCACAGACACACTTAAAGCTTTAGGCTTGTCTAAATGAAGACTTATTTCACAACTGCAAGAAAAAACATATGACAGAAGAGCGAGAGAAATTCCTTAAATTACTCCAATTGTGTCAGGCTTATGTGGGATTATTTCCAGGCTATAAATTGTAGTGGCTACCTGATACTTAGGCATATTGGCTTTGATCAAGCCTTCAGGTGAAAGTCCTACACTGTGTTGTTACACATTTCGGCCCACCAATGTCATGATTGTGTATCTGGTATATTAAACTAACAAAAAAGTGTAAACCTCATTTCCTTACTGGTCAGAATTTGGAAGACAGTAAGCTATTTTAATGATGCCTTATTATCTTTATTTATATGGAAATATGAAATAAATTACTATATGTAATTTATTAATACAATTAGAAGTTTAGCATGTATAAATTTGCATTAGTATAAATGCAAGGAATAGTATAAATGCAATAGGAATATATAAAAGTGCATATGTATCTATATGCATATGCTTATATACATCTAAGTCTAAATGCATTAGGTATATTTGTATGTGAAAAAAAAATGTGGCATATAAAAGTATTAGACATTATTACACTCAGAAATTGCTTAATTCATCTGCAAAACTTAAAGAAATCCCTACATAACATTATTATAGGCAGCAGAGATTGATGTGAAAGTTTGTGAGAGGACCAGAGGAGAGATTTCCTGAGTCTCCTTAGATTACATCTAAACTCTGCTGTTGCAAAAGGGAAAGAAACCATTCTCGGTGTGTGCAGCAGGACATGTAATTGGTCCCCAGATTCTCCACTTCATGAGTGTAGGATGCTTATGTAAACTCCCTGTGCCCCTGCATGTAGTGCTAACAGTTCCTTGCTCCACAATTTCTACACTTATCACACTAAAAGTACCTTGCAGTGGCAGTATAAAGCCCTGCTCCCCTTGCCCTCATTGGCACTTTGACTGAGGGATCTCCTCATGAGATGCCTATGTTAGGCAGTGTGCTTCAGACAAAGCTGCTGCCTTGTCCAGCTCCCGGTACAGGACGCACGCTTGCTTGACAATCTCCAGTTTGTGTTCTGCCTTGCTGTGCTGTGCAGCACTGAGCTCTCTCACAAGCCTGCAAAGAGAAAGCCCCACTGCCTAGGAGGTACTTGATCATATAAGAGCTTACCAAAGTGTCTGGCACATTTTGGAAAGGCATGATTTTTGTTCATCCTGCTCTCAGCTGTGTTTTGGAGTATCACCTAATTTAACATATTAACTTCTACAAACGCACCATGAATCTTTGCCATCATTCTTTCTTTCCTCTTATCCTTCCTATTTCCCTCCCCCATGCCCAGACTCCCTTATTTGCAATTATACTCATCTTTAGTGAGGAGCAATGGCTTTTTAATTTTCCACCAGAAATGGAAGTGTGCAATTATTATGCAAAGCAGTTTTCTTTTAATTCCCAAAAATTTCCGGTGTATACTGTAATCAGTCATTTTCTACTGTATGTCTTACTGTCTGAAATTGTAAGCTTAGACCATTAGAAAAGCATAATAAATAATTCAGTGATTTCCTTTCAGCTTCATACTCTATTTTACTGATTATGTTTGGAGGTGTAAATATCTCTCTTGAGAGGGATAATTTTAAGTTTAGTTTTCTAATTTGATTAAGGAAGCGGTGCCTGCCTGTTTCATCTACAGGCAGGATTTCAAGTGCATGAGGGAGATGTTTAGATATCTGTGTAGGTGTGTTTAATATGTTCCACCTAATTGTATTTCCTTTTCACTAAATAAGAAAAGATGTAATGCAGTGAGATTAATCTTCCTATTTCCTCCCACCTCCTTTTTCCTGGTTTTAATTGCCTTGCTCCTCACAGACACAGCAGCATGCCCGGGTAATGGATTTTTGCAGATCAAGGCAAATCCCGGCATAGATGGCTGTGGCCAGTGTGAGTCTCCAGCCCAGTGGCCTCATCCAGATGGCACCTGATGGGTAGTCCAGCCTGGAGTGAAACCACACATCCGGATTCAACCCCAAGGATGCACGAGTTACTCCATCAAATGCAATGCAGTGCAAGGGGCACGCTTGAAAACAGACTGATTTGTCTTGTGCTGGTTTCACTGCCTCTGAGAAAGAAAGAAGAGGTACCTTCATCAAAGTGTACAGTCTGTTCTCTTCATCTCATGAACAAACAAGAAACTTTCTTCTGTTTCCATATGGAGTTGTGGCTAGCATTTCACTGTAATAAAAGAACAGATTTCACTTAGCAGCTTTATTGGAAAGATTTCAACAGATTTTGAAGAAGTGAATGTGATAATTCATTAGAACAAAAATGGCCATGGGATATGTTAAAAAAAAAAAAAAAGAGAAAATACAGAGCATAGCTACACAGAAGTACAGGTGGGCTTAAAATTGTGATTTTTAAAAAAATTATTATTATGTAAACTTTAGATTGTTCTTTAGATTGTTTTTGGAGTGAGAAGAATTTGTTTTGTCTTTTCAACATATTCTTTGAAACTATGAGAGCTCTAAACCCCAGGTCTGCGAAATATGGAAATTAAAATCTTCATGCAGTCTCTTGGTTTCTGTAACCAGAGTTTGAAGGGGAGTGGGGGAGAGATCAAAACTGCAATGAGATTGCCAATGTTGGCAGTGATCTTCTGTGGATGGCAGGTTGGGGTGTTGATGTAGGTAGGCACCTTTTGCAAACTAATCCTTGTTCATCTTCTCTTTGCTTTTACAGAAATTGAAAGGGCAGGTGTGCTTAGCACCAGTTTCTGATTTTGCAATTCATTTTCATTTATGTGGTCCTGGAAAATCTACTGCTATGAAAATATATGAGATTATTGGACCATAAGTGTTTTCAAATGTTCACTCTGCTTCTGCAGATATCATGACCCCACATAGTTCTATTGAGCTTTGACACATAAGGGTGAAAAACAAAGTTTGTGGTGATGTTACTAATAGCTGAGCACACAGATTACTCATACATACAAAGCAGTTTTAACCGATTCCTTATTTTATCCTGTAGCGTTGTGAAACAGTCATATTAATGTACACCCAGGCCTCCTTTATGGTTGATTCTTCCCAAAACATCCTGAGCATTTCTGAGACAAAGTACTGCTGTAATTCCCAGCAGGTGAAGTAGTAAGGGTACCACAGACTGCATTCAGTTTGTGTCCCATCTACTTTGCCTCTCCTTCTCGTGGGGGAGACTATGTAGGTCTGCCCTGAGCATGAATAATCCAGTTCTGTTTACACTGATGAGCCTATGCTGTGCCCAGTTTAGTGACCTCCATCCACACCACAGCTTTATAATCTTGCTTATCAAAGAAGAGAAAGACTATTAACTTCTCCCTCCATTTTCTGTCTTTAGTGCCTATACTGCTAACAAGCTAGTCACTCCTGACCCTGGATAAACTGCTTTTTGGAGAATAATTAAAACATGCTTCAGTATTACCCAAAATCATAGAATCACAGAATGGTAGAGATTGGAAAGGACCTCTAGAGATCATTGAGTCCAACTTTCTGCCAGAGCAGGATCACTCAGGACAGACCACACAGGAACAGATCCAAGCAGGTTTTGAAAGTCTCAAGAAGAGACTCCACAACCTCTCTGGGCAGCCTGTTCCAGTGCTCCATCACCCTCACAGGAAAGAAGTTTATCCTCATGTTGAGGTGAAACTTCCTGTGTTCCAGTTTGTGATCATTACTTCTCATCCTATCACAGGGCACCACTGAAAAGAAAATGGCCCCTTCTAGTTGACACCCACCCCTCAGAAATTTGTACACATTCATACAATCCCCTCTCAATCTCCTCTTCTCCAGGCTAAGCAGCCCCAGGTGTCTCAGCCTTTCCTCATAAGAGAGATGTTCCAGTCCCTTAATTATCTTCATAGCTCTCCATTATACTTTCTCTAGTGTTTCCCTGTCTCTCTTGAAGTTGGGAGCCCAGAACTGGACACAATACTCCAGATGTGATCTCAGTAGGGCAGAGCAGAGTAGGAGAACCTCCCTCCACCTGATGGACACAGTCTCCTTTATGCATCCCAGGATACCATTGGCCTTCTTGGCCACAAGAACACGTTGTTGTCCCATGGATAACTTATTGTCCACTGGGACTCACAGGCCCTTCTCTGCAGAGCTGCTTTCCAGCAGGTATACCCCTAACCTGTAGTGGTGTGTGGGGTTATTCCCCTCCAGGTGTAGGACTCTACACTTGCCCTTGTTGAACTTCATTTGGTTCCCCTTTGCCCAGCTCTCCAGTCTGTCCA
>JANHGN010015258.1:0-23355 GCA_024605025.1 Megaceryle maxima | reverse complement strand
GAGGCTTCTTATAGCCTGATTAACAGTGGGTGAGGCTGGCTCCTCCCACTTCTGGCTCCTCTCACTGCTGGCTCCTCTCACTGCTGGCTCCTCCCAAGTACTTCTCAGCAGCCCACCCACCACCTGAACGACCCCACAGCACAGGTTAGAAGCTTTTCTTGCCTTTAGAAAGCCCCCAAAAGAGCTTTTCATCAGCCTTTTTTGCTGTTGTCCCTTCTCTAGTGCAGATCTACCTGCCCTGAAGTTGGTCTCTACAGCAATGACATATATTTATGAGGCATATATTTAGAAATCCCAATCAATGTAAATGTTGCATCATGCCAACTACAATTTAGTTTTCAAAATACATAATCTACTTTCTGATAAATGTTAATCTATGGGATCAGTGTTTAAGCAGGTATCATGTTTTCTGGTATTTCTGAAACCTGCAAGGAGCTATGGTAAACACCTGTTGTAATAGAATTTTCTCCTCATTTTGTGAGGAGAAAATACAGAATATATGGACAACATGTTAGGAACAGTATCCAGTAAGAAAGGGGGAAAAAATGTTAGTCCAATGTTTTGAATCTTCTAAGTTATCTGCAGGAAAATCTCATTTCCTCCTAAGTAGCTATTACAAAAAACCCCTTTATTTTCATCTACCAGTGTGAATTCACAGCAAAAGAGTCTCTGGAAGTGCAGCTCTCAGAGCAGTTCTCAACCCAGCATCTCTCCTCTTTTTCTTTCTCCTGAACATCACTGCTTCACAGGCAACCAACTAGATGGCTGAGGGCAGCATCTTCAGTTCCCAGTGGTACATTAATGTCCTGGGAGTGCAAAGGCACCCAGGATCTTGCAAGCTCTATTCTGTATGAAATATCTGTGATGGAAGCCATTAGTTAAGAGTCATTCTATAGCTATAGATTTTCAGAGTGGTCATTGAGTGTCTTCAGTAGTCACATACATATGCCCTTGGAGTCATGTCTTTGTCACACTACTGCTTATGAATATGATTGAAAAACACTTCACAAATTAACACCATAAAGATATAGTAAAGCTGCCTGAAAACTGGGAGTTTTTTCTCTGAGAAAACACCCTACAAAATGCTGTGATGACAAACTTTAAATGGAAGATACAATAGCCACACAAAACTCAAAGAAAACAGTTAGACTCACCAAAATACTTGTTTTGATAATTTTTTTTTTCTGAACATTGTCAATTCAAAATGAAATAGAGTTTACCAATGGCCCCTGAAATGTTTCATGCCACCTATGTCAATCTCTTCAATAAAAATGTCTGTTGCCTTTCTACGCATCACTGAATTCACAATTTTTGAATAATTTTGCTTTTATAAAACCCAATGTAAAATGTTCCAGCTGAAATTTTTCAACAAGTTGCTTTCAAGAGGAACCCAAGAGAACATAGTAAAGAACATTTTAACAAGAAATCAGAGCACTCATAGAGTGAAGGGACTGCAGGCATGAGAAAAATCATCGAATATGTGAGCTGGTATCTGCCACAGAGGACTAAATGCCTGGGTCTGGGAAAAGATCGGTTTAAGCACCCTGCTGTATCCACGCTTCTCTGCGGTATAACTAAACACAAAAGCTATGACAGCCTTTATCAGATAATTGCAGCAAATCTAGGTATGGTCCTGCTTAAGGAAAATCCTGTCAGGAATACTTCTTTAACAGAGAAATAGACTTGGCATAATTATCCATATTGAAATGATCAGAGTTCAAAGCTCAATACAATTGCCAAACAAAATACCTATTTTGATCTGTCTGTATGATGGAGTCTCCTGGGGAACTGTGGTATGCATTGCAATTGCAAGCTGCAATTGCACCAGTATTAATTTGGGGCTGGCTCACCCCCCACCTCTCAGCTGTGGATGTTGCTCTTCCTTTGTGTGCAGCTCCCCACAGACCTGCTAGGGCACAGCACCAGTAATGCCACCCCAAAGCCCAGAGAAACGGACCCAGAGAAGCTTCCTTCCCACTCACCAATCAGAGCAGCAGCAGAGCAGCCAGCTCAACTTCCCACTGTTCCCACATCAGCAGAGTAGGATGTTCAGGCAGGAGTATCATTTTTCTCCTGCTCAAGGAGAAATTTGGCAAGCCCAGACTCCAGAATATTTCAGAAGCATAACTAATAGGTTGGTCTGTTTACATAATTTCCATACCTTTTTTCTACACCCAAAAGTTTTACCTCATTGTATGGGTATGGGGGGAGAAAACTACACCAAACTCAAAGTGCCAGCCAAAGAGCGAGCTGCAGCTTGGCAATTACCTGACAGAAAAAATAATCCTAATGTCACTCACCTCACCTCAGAAGATTACAGTATCCTCTTTTCTTCTTCTGGTGACCAGCTCTGTCCTTCCACATGCCTTTGTGCTTTTGTGTTCTTATTAAGATTCAGATGGAAAAATTCAATGCTCCTGATGTATTTAGTCATCACCTTTAGCTGTAAGCAGTTCTGATGCTAACCTCCTTTCCTTTTTTATTAAAAAAAAGAGGTTTCAATGCTCTCCATTCCTTCCTACCAGTCATCTATAGAGTCATAAAAATTCAATTATTTGCCTCTCTAACTCAGTACAAATATTTATTCTAAGTTTCAGATGAAATGGCCACACAAGATTAGAAAGGGAAGACAGACTCTCAATATTGATACATTTTTCTGATGTTTAAGAACTGTGTGGGGACCCAGAATAAATTTGACAAAGTCTCGCTCTTACCTGTGGGTGGAAAACAATAAAGTTCTGAGTACTCATTTGGATGAAGAGTATCTCACATGTGAGTATGCTCATATTTAGAATGGGTACTTTAAACACTGGAAGTTACACTTGCATTTCCAATTGTGAATAACAATAAAATATTCCTCGGGGAAGAGAAGTACTGGAGACTGAAGCCAAATTTATGACCACAGAAAAGTGCCTGGTAAAAGCAGGCACAGAGCTGTACCTTCTTTCTCAGAAGAGCCCAGATTCCTTAGCAAGCTGAACACCTGCAAGTAGCAGAGAACAGGACAGATGGCTCTGGCCTTGTTTGATAGTGCAACCAGTATGCAGGAAAAGATACATCAGAGATGAAAGGCAAGGACAGTGCAGTTTTCAAAGGACAGAAGTGGAGTGTTAGCTGCATTTGTTAGGCAAACAGAACAAGCAAGGGAGCAGGAAGCAATCCTTTATGTGTAAGAGCACTTCCTATCAAACAGGGCCACTTCTCCCTCCCTACACTACCAAGGATCTGCAACTGCTCTGCCCAAGCAGCTGTGAGGAGACCAGCAGGTTGCAGAGCCAGCTGAAGGAGTAAGGCACAACATCCCACTTGCATCAGTGAAAAGACAGGAGGCTATAAATCCATCAGGCTTAAGGATCTTACTGTAGGGTAAGACATTGCTGGCATTCAGGAGCTTTATCTTTCTAGCAATATCTAAATATCATCTTTGCCATCCAGTGATGAAGTGAAGGTAAAGAAGTCCCTGTACAAAGCTTTCTCTCCTGAGCAGAGAAGGAGATATGGTTTGGGCTCAACAGCTGGTAGAAAACTTTAAATATTTGTCAGGTACCAGTGCTGCCTCTTGGACTTTCTTTTGCAGATGTTGTAACTAACAGTGCCATCTGCCTTAGAGAGCCTGGCCGAGACCCCACTCATTTTGTTGACTTTTTGCTTGTAATTTTTTTCCTCCCTGTTTTTCCCCATCCGTTCTTCTGGCATAGGCTTGTGGCTCTTCTTCATCTACACAATGAAAGCAGCTTCAGCAGTATCTACTCCTCAGGCAGAGACAGATTTGCTGCAGCCACCTGTCCTTTACAGCCTCTCATTTCATCTCTGGAACCAAGCTGTTATTTCATCCACCCTACTTGCCTTTCTATTGCTGTCCCTGTGGCTCCCCTTCAGCACATATCAACATTAGTTTGGAGGGATTTTGAATTTGCTTTCTTTCCATCCAAGCAGCTCATGCTAGCAAAGTCATTATCCCAAACTAAAGAATTGCTGCTCCAAAACCACTCTAGATTTCTGTAATTGCTTTCCTAGGGGGCACTGACCAGTGTTCAGGCAGGATAAAAAGACAAGGGAGCCTGGTCTTATGTAGCTACAACAAAGGTTTGAAAAAGAAGGTATTATCTCATGCTTTCAACATGTCAGAAAGCAAACAAGGCCCCAACTGGGGTAGCCAGGATTGTTGTGTAACACCATTATTAAATTCTTCCTTCAGATACAAGGCTCGCTATAGGCTACAGAGATTAGTGGTCACTGTGGCATACACATAACCACATTGATCCAGCTAGCTGTGTAAGCATGGGTTTAATGCCTCTGAAAACCAGGTATGTTATCGCTCAGAGAAAAATCCCTTCTGTATCAGACAGGCAGATATATTCTAAGCACTGAGTGCAACATCATCAGAGCTTTCATCCTGACATCTTTCCATCTGTTTCAGGGAACAAAAACAATCTGAGCTCCATACTGCTGGAATGTCAATCCTCATTACCTCCAAGAGCTAAATCTAGCAGTAGTAATTTTAAGAAAGTCACAAATAAGCTGTTTATTATTTTACTGGGACATTTTGGGTTGTTTAAAGACAAAAAGAACTGAGAAAATTCTCACTAGAGAAACTCACTAGAGAAAGGCCAACAACTTATCCTATGCAGGTAGAACATCTTTTCTTTTCTGAGGCACTATCTGAGCTAGGGAGATACAAACCTCTGGGGATTTTATGCTGTTTATAGGTGTTTTTTCAGTTACTAAAAGGACTTGTTGCTGAGTGACATTGAGACAATTGGCTTTGTTCTTTGTTTTCTTTATCTTCATCCACCTACATCACATCCTCAGTTAGTCAGTCTGCGAGCACAGCTTTCATCATCACAGCCTTCAATTTATCCCTGCACCAAAAAAAAAGAGTTTTATGGAGCTTGAAGCAGATGAGCAAATACTCCACTCCCACCTTAAACTGTATGAAACTACATGAAGCAGTTTCTCTGGCCAGTTTCCTTCATTAGAAGGAAATAAAATCAGGAAATCAAACACAAATTTTTCTCCTGTGATTTCCCAGATGGTCTCTTCTCAGGAAAAAAACTGTAAAGAGAGGACAAGCACAAGCTCTTCTATGCAGCTGCTGCTGTGGGGCTGTGGTGAGAGCAGGCATCCAAGACACAACACAGGTACAGTCCCACTCCTGCAGATGCCACACACTTATATCTGCCATCTCTGGAGTAAAAGGGGTTCCACAGAAACATAAGGAAAACCTTTTTCACGGTGAGGGTGACAGAGCACTAGAACAGACTGCCCAGAAGGGTTGTGGAGTCTCCTTCTCTGAAGACATTTAAAACCTGCCTGGATGTGTTCCTGTGTGACCTGCTCTAGGTGATCCTGCTCTGGCAGGGGGTTTGGACTAGACGATCTTTCAAGGTCCCTTCCAACTCTTAACATTCTGTGATTCTGTGATCTCATGTTTCTGATGCATATAAAATGGAACCATGATCTACATCTCTGCCCTGCTTCCCCCATATCTCTGTCCTGTTGCACTTTTTCATGAGTGTTTAGATACACAGGAGATGAGGTAACAGTGCTGAGGAGTTTTCTACACAGCCACAGACCCTCTTCCAGAGCCTGAGGTGGCCAAAAGCAAAACCAGATACAGTCAAGCTGGCATAAAGTTAGGCAGGTTTTGCCGCCATCCAACTTTGTTGTTAGTCAATAGAAAATACAGCTGCTTAAACCAAGGCAGCTTAACATACATTACTTCAAATCTAAACAGTGCCAAGTTATGAGAGCTTCACTTGTTTTCTATTTATATATATTTAGCCATGGACTTGAAAGTGAACTTAGTCATAATAAGCAGAGATTCAAAAAGTAGTCTAGCTTCATTATAGGGTCAATAATGAATAAGACAATTACCTGAATTGCAAACAATTGATTTTCCTATTGGACATCTTCTGATGAATTTTTGCTATTAGTCAGTAATATTCTAAGTCAGTTACTCTCTGAAAGATTTGAATAATAGTTAAGAACTATGAATGACTGCCTAGAGGTAGCTCAGCAACCAAGTCATCCTGTCAATTAGGCAGGCTTTTCTCTGTCAGCCCTGATAATATTTTAGAATAGTCTGTAAGTAGGACAGAGCAGTTATCCAATAATTTCATTTTAAACAGAAATTATCCATTTCTAATAGTTAAACAAAAGCTTTTTATAATCCCTCACAGAGTAGTTTTTATAGCCTAGCAATTGTCTCACTTCCCTCGCTCATGAATACAAGCAAAAACTACCACTTGGCTGCAAAATGTTTCATATATTTTCAAAATATACTAGTGTGCTTCATATAATATATGTATGCATAATGCATCTCAGAAACACCTTAATTCATAATCATAAATTGCTGTAATAAAAATCACAATAATTCATTGTCATAAATACAAATATATAAAAATATATGTCTTCTATTATTATTAACATAAGAAAACACCATCTACATTACAAATAACTGATTTTTTACAGTAAAATCTACATATAATTAACATTTAAAAATTCATATTAAAAGCCAATTAAAAAAACCCCAAACCCCTAATTAATCCCATATTCAGTACAATACCACTTTTAGATCCCAGCAACACAAACAGCCAGCCAGTATTGTGGCTTCAAAAGAGGAAGTCTAAGACTCACATGAAATTACTGGATTTTATCTGCACATACAGTTGCAAGCGATTGCACATGAAAAGCACATAAGGAAAAAAGGGCTACAGAGTTTGGATTGGTGATTTGCAAAGGGACTCTTCAGAGTCCTGGTACACATTGGGTGGTGTGGCAAACTGCAATGGCTGTGGCTCTCAGCACCCCAAATATTTCCCTTCCTTTATCCACACAGAAGACCACACTCCCACCAGGACATCTGACCGACACATTAGCCTACCCCAAAACAGGTTAATGTCCCACCCCAACAACTGTCAAATTTAATCTGGACATTCTTTGTATCCGCATACTGTTTTCTGTGCTATTTTTTTATCATTTGCTTGTTCTTTGATTTGCTATCATGGACTGATCTCAAACAGGCAATGGTAATATCACCTTTCAAAGGCCAACAGCAACAACCTGTGTTGGTCTTCCAAAAGCTCCATGTCTCCACTGCATCACAGAACCAGAACTGAGAAAACATACAGTGAATAGCCTGATTTATACCCATATGAATAGTTGGGTATAAATATATATTCTTCCCACTCTGGGGTTATGCAGCTGCTCTTGTGGTGCCTCCACCTCTGGCAGGCCTCCTCAGAGCAACAGTTAGTCAGATGGATGATGTTGGGTTACCTGTTTTGCTGCCAGCTACTGCCAGCTGTATGCACTTCTCTTTCCTACTGTTGCTTTTGTTCCATACAATTTGGTGTGTAGTTTCTGGTCTTCATCCTTTAAGTGCAGGCTGTTGCTCTAGCTCAGTAAAATGCTGCTTTCCATGTCCAGTGAGAGCATGCACTTTTAAAAAAAAGCCCTTTAAGGAGCCCTCTTTTCTATTTCTACTTTTATATGATCCCCTGTTATTAGACATTTCTACTCTCTATACTACTTAGCTAATCCAGAGTTTAAACATGCAGGTCAGCCTCTGAAATTAAAAGCAAATTTCATGCATCACTAGAAGCAGGAGTTTTGGGGTTTTTTCTCTCTCTAACATTTTAAGATGAAATCAGCAATATGTAGCCATATTTTTTGAATGTTGGAGCCTGATCAAAGGATGTTAAAAAATAATTATGAAGTATAAAGAAAGATGAGAATAGGAAACTTCAAAGACTAATAAACAAAAGCTATCAGTGTAGCAACAGCCATAGTTTCATTTCCTGAGGTCAAATCTCATCTTAGTAGAGTTAATGGGGAAATCAGCATCAACTTCTATGGAATCATGATTTCTCCCTTCTTGACTTGGCATACTGTGGATATGCCACAATATCAAGACATGATTAGTCTCTTAACACCAGCTCTTTTGTTGGCAGCCCTCAATGTTGCAGGTTACTGCAGCTACAGGAGATAATTCAGCTTTTAGACTTTTAAAACTGTCCCACCTGAAAAATTCACATATATGGATTGCATTACATTTTGCCTTACTTAATCATTTGTTAGATATACTTTAGAAGAAGATGGAAACCACTAAAATGTTTTTCCATTCTAATGTGTTCTCTTTGAAAGTCTCCACCAGTTGACCATGGCACTTTGCCATTTCACCACTCAACATCAAGATGGTGTCTGAGTTATGTCAAGATTTATCACAGAACTACTGTATCTATTCATGTTTGATCTCTTTTTGCAACAGCATCTTTATCATTTAAGCTCTAAAGGGAAATAAATTTAGTAGGAGCCACCTGTAACATAAAACTACAGAAGAAATAATTAAGATTAGTAGCAGACTCCATTTCTAAATGAAGATATACCATGTATAACCCAAGTTTATGTATCCATTTTATCCAAATGATTTTTTGCTGATGGAGTTTAGGGAATGAAAAATCATGCCAATGTATTAAACATTTGATCAGCAATTTAAAAAAAAAACAAAACACAAAAACCGAGAACTGTTCAATTCTCCGGCTAAAAGACCATCAATTTCACAGGGCTGGCCTCTAAAAATAAACACTTTTAAGAATTTTCACATGATAAATGGACAGAGAGAAATCTTCACATTCACACAGCTTATTTAAACCTTGTTCTCTGGAGTCTTGCAGAATATATTTAGCTTTTCATTTTCATTTCAGAAATTTAATTTCAAAAGCACCTTAGGAACATCTATTTTGAGCCCACACATATCATTGTAGAGATGCCAGTGCTAACCCACTGACAAAGCCCCTTAAGAATGCCCTGAAATAAAGCTCAGGAGATGAGAAAGGAAGGACAGGATTTCTCTTAGATGCCCATCCTTCAGGAGACGCTTAAGCCTGTGCTGTCCAGTGAGTGCTTTCAAACAGTTCGCACCACCTCCCACACCTCAAAAACTCTTCAATTGTATACAATTTTTCATGTGTAGTCAACCACCTTCTAGTGCTTATTGGCATAGTTTCCACATGGCAAGCTGCCAACTAAATTCCAATGAGGCGGACTTTAAAAAGCTATTAGAGTCTGCAAGTGTTTGCTCAAAGATCTCCTCCTTTCTTTGAGAAGGTTCAGAAGTGTGTTTGCCCTTTGTATGTCCTGTTATCAGACAATAACATCCTCCATAATTTTATGCTCTAAAAACTTCTGGCAGCAGTATGGAACAAAAGACCTTGTAATTGGCTTTTAAGAATGATAGAATTACAGCATTGTTTTACATATGAAAAATGAAGGTTATTCTTCAAGGCCATGTATTTAATCTTACACTGTATTAACACACTGTAAGTAACATTGGCACCCCAAAAAATGGATCAAAATGTTCTTTTGTTGTCTAAGTCTGCTCACTCAAACTGATCAAATATTATAGAATAATTTCAATTGGAAAAGACCTTTAAGATCATCAAGTCCAACCATTAACCTAACACTTCCAAGCCCACCACTAAACTATGTCCCTAAGTGCCTCATCTGCACATCTTTTAAATACCTCCAGGGATGGTGACTCCATCACCTCTATGGGCAGTCTGTTCCATTGCTTAACAACCCTTTCTGTGAAGAAACTTTTCCTAATGTTCAACCTAAACCTTCCCTTGTGCACCTTGAGGCCATTTCTTCTTGTCCTATGGCTTGTTACACGGGAGAAAAGACTGACACCCACCTTGGTCCAGCCTCCTCTCTGACAGTTGTAGAGGGCAAGAAGATCTCCCCTGAGCCTCCATTTCTTGAGGCTAAACAACCCCAGTTCCCTCAGCTTCTCCTCATAAGACTTGTGATCTTAGACCCCTTACCAGCTTCATGTTGCTGTGACCCAAGTGCAAGACCTGGCACTTGGCCTTGTCAAACTTCATACCATTGGCCTCAGCCCATCAATCCAACCCGTCCAGATCCCTCTGAAGCGTCCTCCAACATTCAAACATATCTACATTCCGGCCAACTTTGTATCATCCACAAACTTACCGGTGGTGCCGTCAATCCCTTCATCCAGATCACTGATAAAGATTCATGAAAGAGAAAAGGCCCCATTACTGAGCCCTGGGGAAAACCACTTGTGAGTGGCCACCAACTGGACTTAATGAGTAGCATTATAAGCTACCCACAGTTTTCATGCAACTTAAAAAGTTCAATTTTTTAAATACCCCCAAATCTAACAGCCTTCTAGGTTCCTGCAGCTCCTCATTCATATATATATTCATTCATATGTATAGCTGGGATGAAATACAAGTCATTCAAACCCAGCAAACACATTCCCGCATAACTCACCTATATTGCAACACTGTTCATCTGAAGGTAACACAAAACTTTCTCCTCCCTCTATTAAGTCTGTGCTTTTTCATCATTTACACTTGTTGAGTATCTAAAGGTTTTACTTTAGGCTGCTGTGTAGTAGTATCAGTAAAGCCAGGAAGCAAAGCAATTGATTGATACTCTCTGTAGGCTGGCAGATATATAAATTAAGCTACATTACAGTGGTTCTAGACTTTGGAAGGATCACTGCTATGTGAAGTACTGCTGAAATTAACTTGATAAATCATCTGGCAAAGATCTATGCCTAATGAATACTTAGATTGAGAGAAATATCTAAACTTTTATTTCAGTAGCCAATAGATTTAGCCTGAAAAGCCCCTCCTTCAATAAAATCAAATAAGTCTTTACTGCATCATTTTAAATATTCTATTATGCCACCAATCAGCATTAGCAACAAAATCCTTTTTTTTTTTTTTTTTTAAAGAAAAAGTCATTACAGATTCAGTGGTGCATTTTCTCAGTGAGATCTTTTTTTTCCTTATTAAACAATATTCTAATGTTCCCATCACATATCCGCTAATCAGTCACTCTACAGTGAATTTTTTTTCATGGATAATATCTGAGCTGGTCCAAGTGAAAGTACTCCAGACAGGATCTCAGCAGACCATGGTTTTTACCACTAACTTTGCCACTGACCATGATTATTTTCACTTACCTCTCTGTGTTCCCATTTTCCTCATTTCTGTCCCATCCTCTCAGAAGGTCAGAACATTTGGACAGAAGCTGTCTCATTTAGTGTGCTTTCTTCTCACCTTGCGCAACAGAAGTCTAGCATCTAGGCTCTGCAGTAGTACCAAACTAGGTAGTAAAACCAACTACTTTTCCCTGAATTATTGGCAAATGAGTGAAATATTGTGTTTCCAGAGAGCAGCCAATCCAAGATTAAGCTTTTAAGAATAAAATGGGGGGGGCGGGTGAGGGTGTCACTGATATACCAATATATGACCCATTGTTCTCTATCAAGTTGTAAGTGCAGTATATGGCTTTCTGTTCTTGTTTAATCTCTTTTTCACTCACTCACTCACTTGCTCACTCACTAACTACAACAAGGTTTATTATCCATGGTGTAACAGCTTAGGTATTAGTCATTCTCAGGCTGATCCTTAGCAAGGATCCTCCTTAGGGCCAGCTAACTTGTGTTACCCTCTTTTTTTGTCTCCCTGGAAACATGAAGATTGCAGATGAAGAGAAATATTCCATCTGTAGAGGAAGGTGGGTTTGGATAATAACCCTGCTTCAGTGTTTATGTATCAATGTATGGCCTGTTTTGAGATTCTAGATACCCAGAGCACTCTGGTTTTGAAAGAGCTCAGGTGCTCAGTATTTCTCAAGATCATTGCCCACATATCAGATTTACTTACATGGAGCCTTGGAAAAGGTGAGACATCCAAGAAAAGCAGATATTTTCTCTGTTCTAATATCACCTATATAGAATCTATATGCAAAACAAAAGGAGCCCATGTAAAATTTCCTTAGTTCCAGCCTTACCAAAGGGGAAGTCCACCACTGCAATTGCTCAAGGTGCCATACATGTTGTTCAGCATTCCCAGAAGGTGTTTGAAAGCTGACAGTAAAAAATTCATTTATTCCATCCCACCAATACAAGCTTCAGAAAAATTCCGTATTTAAACCTCTTCATTCCTACAATGCCAAGAGATAGCATCAGATGAGACAAATGCACTGAAGTCAAGAGGATTATCTGTATGGCAGAAAGTCAGGGTTGGGGTATTTTTTCATTTTGGCTTTTTTTAAGCTACATTTCCCATCTCCCCACAGCATGGATCTGTATCTAGCAGACATGCTTACCCCTTTTGCAGATCTGATTCCTTTATTCTTTTCACACTGGTCAACTGGTGGTTTCTCTTGAGCAATTGAATTTGGCAGGTGCAAGAACACTTGTTTATGCTGTGCACAAGCTGGCAAATGTTATTTTGACAGCTGATAGGTCTGCAGCATCCTTGAAGACTTTTAAAAGCAAATTGAAAACTTCATTATTTACAAAGCACTGCATCTCAGGGTGCAAAAATCACCCATGGCTGATTTGCCAAAGGCATATTTGGCTGTATTTTTAGGTATCCACCTTGTATAGGCTTTGCACAAACATAGAAAAGGATTTTGTCTCATTTTCTTATCTCGGGAACTTTAAAATTCATGTTACTTCATTCTTCCTCTGTGCTTTATTTCTTTTTCATTAAGTGGCTTGAGGGAGGGAGTGGGGAGTGTTTTTCAGTTTGTTTGGCCATTTCCCTGCTTTGGTCACTGCAGCAGTTGCAAGATGAAATCTGAGTTTTCATCAGCTCAACAGAGCATCAAAAGACAGTCACAGAGTGACTGCGATCCCTTGAACATGTCCAGGATGTTGTGACGTATTCCAGCCTTTCTGTTGTTCTGTGCTTGAAAAACCACACAATTTCCAAGGGTTTAGCAGCATGATTTGTATTACTCCTAATGTCTATTTCCCCTTGATCATTACCATTTCAAGCCATACTGCTTCTTGTTCTTCTTCCTCCTCCTCAGTCAAACAACATTTTATGTTCAGATACACACAGTTGCTGATGTTTTCACTTTCACAGTATCTCCATTCCCCCTACCCCTCTTCACTTAGGAGAAACATTAGGGACCGATATTTAGCAAACACTCACAGCCCATATACAAATCAGCAGGAGCAGCAGGTGTTAAGTATCTCCAAACATCAGGCCCTATCCACATATCTTTGCCATACTCATTGCCCCAGGGGCTGAACACCTGCACTAGGCTGGTGGTGTCAATTCTTGAAATTTTCTTTCCAGTCTGAGCCTATGTGGTGGTTTTAATCAATACTTCTGGAACCATCCCATTACTTGGAAATCTCAGCATTCATCACAGAACTCTAGTCCTCATAATCACAGAGAGAAGCACAAACCCACCATCCAGGTGCCAAGGCAAGTTAAAAATATATTCCCAAATTCCTTGTTTTCTGAAGTATTAATTTAAGTCAATTATTTGACTAAAGAGGACACAATTCATGATACTTAAGACTTTCAGTAATGCAAAACTTCAAAGAGAATAACATTTTGTTCCCTATGCCAGTAGAAAGTATACAAGGTCTCTACTATAGAAACTGGAAACATATTCATACAGAAAACTGACTTGTTTTATTTAATGTTGACTTGAAATAAGCCCATAATATTTAGGTAATCAAATGCTCCATAAATACTCTAGAAAACTAAGATACTGACAGGGTTGTTCACTGGCTTCTTCTGAAAGGTCTGTGATTTATCATTCACATAAATCCTCCTCTAAAGCCTGATTCTCATCCATCCAGGAGACTGAAGCATGCTGACTGGTGTACAGACCCAGGCAGAATATCTGAGCTGTTGAGTATGGTATATAGATAACAAGCTGGATATATGTAGATACCCACACATACACACAATACGAACCTAGTATTACTCATATAAATTACTTGGAAAATAATTTTGGGCAGAGAAGGTGACAGGTTTGTAATCTGTTTGCAGAAAATTTGCAAACAGAAAGAGGCTGGGTTCAACAGATTTTTAGTTGCTCAGCTCAGTTTCGTCTTCAATAAATTAGTGGATTTTCTTCTCTATAGGGCTCTTAGTGGATATAAACAGATCTCACGAGGTTGTGCTAACTGCAAAATAAATAAGGACCTTCAGCAGTTTCCTTAATAACATGATAATGACACAAACACAGAAGCAAAGTTTCTGGAACTTGCTGTTTTGAGAGGTTTCCATCTCTTTTGAAATGAAGAACCCAGTGTGAAACATGCAGAGGTTTCTTATGGACAAACACGAGTACATGCCTCAGGCAGGTGCATCAGCCTCAAGCACTTCACCTTTATTGGATCTACCTTCCCGTGATCCTTCCATTAGGCTTCTCCTGGGGCTACTCCTGCTAAAAGCAGCTACTGGAACTTGCCAGAGCAGTCAGAGCTTGTCTGTCCTTGTTCACCTCTTGTTACCTTGAGTGGGGTTGCACTTGGGGAGGAGAACCAAAAGGACAATTTGCTTTATTGCATCCATCTCCTTCACTGGGAAGGCACAAGATAAGGATAGATGGGAAGAGTTACTCTCTTCATCTACTGTGCTGATGGGTTGTGCTGAGAGCTGGCCTATGTCTAATATTTGGTTACATCTGTTGTGTTGGTGCCAGACCTGCAGATAATTGATTGTTTGGAAGACTGAATATATTCTGGTTCAGTTGTGTTTTCTGAAACACATCTGGTATAAATAGCAGCTCTTGTCCAAAAAAGAAAAGAAAAAAAAGTTAATTTTCTAAAATGCTTTTATTCTCAGAGCTTGTGTTGGCTATGCTTCCAGAAGAAGTTCAAGCCATGGTTTTGTAAATCAAGAAACTTGCAAGTCTTTAAAAACTAGTGTAAATTACACAGAGTGCTTGAAAAAAAAAAAATTGCATCCAGTGTATTTCCTCACTGTGTCTCTTGTAAGGAACAGTCCTGAAGAAGTCTTTGCAGACTGAGTGGGAGACATATGTAATCTAACCATCCCACTGTGAGGGAAAAGAAGTTATATATTAGCAAAAGATAAGATGGGGGGCTTTCCCCATCTTCTTCTTCCTATTTCTCTAAGTCAAACTCTTGTTATTCCTCGCTCATGAATAGCAAGACTGACTCTTCTGCTTCTCTTGAGATGTGGACTCTTCTTCATGGCTCATTGTGTACTTGCAGTATCTCTATCCTACTCACACTTAGAGGACTTCAGGGTCAAGCAGGGCAGACTGCAGTCTTCTCATCCTGCCTTAAAAATTTTACACCTTTATGACTACTTCGAGTAAAAAATAAATAAACATAAAGACTGAATAAAAGACACTCCTATGCAAGAAAAAAATACTTTTTCAGTTGATTTTAGTTAAGAAAGGACTTTGTTGTCGTCTCCTCCATTTCCATTTCAGTTGCTGTTTCTTTTTCTATTGATTTTTTGTAAACATTGTGACTTGTAGCAATTAAAGATACTTGCCCATCAGCAATGTACATTAAAACACGTATTTCTTGAAATAGAGTGGGTGGGGAGAAATTATAAATGTTATCTACGAAGAACACAGCCTAGGTTTTAATTGATTATAGAAAGGCTTCTGAAAGACAGTATAAATGGAGTTTGATCATAGCAATGAATAACTCGTTTGCAGTGATTTCTCTTCCATGATGTGAAATGTGTGAGGAGCCAAGGGCTTCATGAGAGGAAATATTCTCCTCAAGCAGTGACCCACCCGGTCAGGTCCCCCAGGAGATAGCTCCAGGCGCACCGCTTCCTGCAAACTTGATTCATGTTGCACTGGTCTGGACATCAAGCTCTGTGGCCTTCAAAACAGGGAAAGGATCCTGGGTATGGCTGTAGGACCACTTTTAGGAACAGCAAATCTGACAAATACAACAGGGATAAAAACCCCTGGTGTCCCAGTGGCAAATGAGACAATTTTTTTTCTGAGACCTGGATTTAGATGTCTATGTGTGACCAAATACTAATTCAGACCTCTTAATCCGTTTACCAGATCAGAATCCTGATCTAACCCCCTCAGTTCCCATCTCCTGAGAGGGACTAATGTTGAGTAACCATCTCCATGGAATGAGAGAATAAATTCTCTTAATATACTTTGGAAAGCCACAAACAGAAGTGACTGCTGCACAGAAGAGTTAATAAAGTATTCCTTGAAGGTGTTTCTGGGAATGGATATGTTAATACTCAAGTACATTTTAGACTGTGATCAATCATGTTATGTAGAAAAGTTAGTTTACGCAGAAGAAAGAGGCTTCTGAAGAAAATGGAGTGTCTGATTGTGATGACAGCTAGAGAAGGCAGTCTGCAGTGCAGCTGATTGCCACCGTGTGATGCAGTAATCTGTCACCTGATTAGAAAGCAAGGTATCCATCAGGTGCCTTTTGTTACAGTGTGCCAGTGATTGCAAAGCGAAGAACACAAAAAATGAGACTGCTCCATGTTGCCATTGAGTACCTATTATCTGCTGTTAAGAGGAGTTTAAGCATTATTATGTATACTGGAAGAGGAATAAAAATATTAGGTTTAACTGTGTCCAGTGCTTTTTCTGCTGGATATGATTCCCAAGATTTAGCTGTAACCCTCTCATTGATTCTGCCTTATCAGAAGTCCTGGGTAGCATTAGGAGATACACATGACCTTTCTGTCTGGACAAGGTTGGTAAGAAGAGCCTTACAGATGTGTGGCATGTGCAGCCACGCTAACAAAAACCTACCAAAGGCCAGGGCTCGCCAGAGACCCGATAAAGATCGTTTCAGCAGCTCACAGCCATTAAATGGTGTCTTATGACAATTAATCAACCTCTCAGGGTCCAGGCCCTTTGCCTGCCTTTGTTGTGCTCTTGCCCCCAACTAATTAGAATGACCACAGTTCACACTCAACTAGGGTATAAATGTAGCCCCACCAGAGAGGTGATTTTGAGCTGGTTCCCTTGGAGGAAACGAGCCTTGCCGTTGTTAATCCTCCCCTTGGCCTGGGACGCTGTCCAAGGATACTTCCATGGATTTAATGTGTCCTCACCCCCTCTTTGGTGAGGAAATATTTCTTCTGGATATATCCTTGAGTGACCCTTTGGGTCAGACACCACTTCTGGGTACCCTGTGTGTAAGGTTTTCCCTTTTATGAGTGAGTGTGCACACATTTTCATTGATCTTTATAGAAAGAATATTCCTTAAACTCAGATATTAGTTGTGTAGTAGTCTATCCCCAACTGACATCTGAACTTGTAATTTCTTTTTGTCAGAAGCAGTGACAGGCAATTTTAGTTGCAATAAATCTGCATTTTGAGCAGCTACTGCTGTCTGGTTTGTGGCTGCTTCCATGAGAAGATGGCTTATGCCTTCTTTTATCACAGCCAACCAAATACGGCCCTTTTGACAAAACCACTCCTGAAATGGCCTCCTCCCTCATTTTCCTGAGGTGATTATTCAGTGTTTATGATGGAAATTTTTATTTCAACATGGGAAACCATACCATTTCTTCAGGCTTGCCAGGTGACAAACCTTTCCTTAATGTCCTGCTGGAAGACACATGTGAAGTCAAGAACTCCAGAGGACAAGAGAGCACAGCAGGGAATGAGAAAGGGTGGCAGCAATGTTTGAAGCTTTCAGAGTGTGTGCTAGGACAGGATCTGGGCTAGCTTGAATGCTTGGCTGCCTTTCAGCAGCTAGGGGACACGTCTGAATATGCAGAGAAAGACCCACAGGATCCTTCAGAGCACAGATGTATAGTTGTCCAAAGGAACTGGACTTTTAATGCCTTTTCGTGGCTTGCAACCATTTTGTAGGCAGAAGCAGTTCCACTGAAAGCATTTGATGGTATCATTTATCCCTAATTAGAGGGAGTTGAGAAAAGCTCAGATCAAAGTGCATCCTATGTCTCCTAAGTTGACCTATCCCTAGATCTTCTGCACTGGGCTCCTGTGCTGGAGACCACTAAACTCCATGAAGTCAGAGATTTCTTTCCCACATCTCAGCTCATTTCTCCTCATTTCTCAGAGCTCTCTCTCCCATATAATTCAGCTATAGACAGCTGCAGCTAAGCTATACTGCTCCATGCAGCCGAGCTGTACTAACCATCCAACTGCTCACTCCTAGCTTTTTGCACAGCCACAAAACCTTGAGACTTAAACCATCCTCGGGGCCAAAAGAGGTATCACTTAACATCGTGGTAGGTGAGGTTCAGCAGTCAAACAACTTGACAAGCAGTCAAACAGCTTGCAACTGTCTGTCCATTCTGTCTACTTGGTTACATTATGTACTGTCTTCTATTTTGAAGGTAATCTTTCATTTTATTTTCAAACTAGCAAATAAAGATGAGTAATTTATAGCAGTGTCAAGGAGGCAGGCTCAAGTGCTTTACAAGTAAGGACCTTACTTAGAAGTGAGTTCTGGAAGACCATCAGAAAACCTGTCAGGTCTGTGTTGGCAAGGTCAGTCCAGAAATTACTGCTCTGCATTTAACCTCACCTCTGGGGTGAGGAATTCAGCTGTTAGTCAGGTGAGGGGTGGGGAGGATAGTTCAGTTCAATGAAGTAAGGAATAATTTCTATCTTCACTGGTGCATTGGCTGGAAAAAAAAAATAAATAAAGCTGGGAACCTTGTTTGAAGCCAGCTGCGCTTCCTCTGCAAGCATCACCACTCTGCTGTGCAAGAGTTATTGTGAGCCAGCTGTAAAGCATTCTCCACAACAGTCACCTAACTCCTGATGGCACAGAAAACTGACTCAGCATACACATATCTTCCATTGTAAGCTAGGATAGAGAGATCAGAGAAAAAAAGAAAAAAAATATAGAACAACCTAGTTTTTACAATTGTATCTACAGCAAGTAATCAAAGGTAGCTCTTGAAAAGATTTCCAGTCTGCAGCACAGAACAGAAGCAGCAGTGAGTGCAACAAAGCAGCAAACCCCATCCTTGGTACTGCAGCTGTGGCAGATGCCTGAGGATGGCAGTTCTGGGGCACCTGCCCAATAAAGGCATGTTCTCTGGTGCTGCTCTTCAAGGTTTGACAAAAGAGCTGGGGGGGGGGAAAGAAAAAAAAAAAAAAAGAAAAAAAAAAAAAAGAAAAGAAATTAAAATTAAAAGAGGCAATCTACCCCTAGAAAACATATGTTGTACAAACTGGGCTTATGACAGCAGCAGGTACTCTTTCATGTTATAAAGATAAAAAGTAGACCAATAGAAAACAAATACACATGTATATCTGCTTGTGTTTATAAATTAAACACACCATACATAGACACATAGCCTGTAAATACTAGATAACATTTTGTAAAGTAAGCCAAATCAGGGGTCCTCTTAACAGCGTCCCCTCCCTCCAGTGTGTCAATCACACCACACAGCTTGGTGGTGTTGGCAAACTTGCTGAGTGTGCATTTGATCCCACTGTCCAAGACAGCAACAAAGATGTGAACTATCACCGGTCCCAATACAAGTTTCTGAATCATCAAACATCAGCATAACACAGGTTAAAAGCCACTGCCCCAGAAACCCTGATCAAAATATGAGGCCCACTGCACTGAGCACTTCCAAACACCAGAGATAATATCCCACCCACCTCAAAGGCTTTACAATACATAAGCATGATGGAGAGAAGAGACAGAGGGAGTGGGAAGCACTGAGAAGTAACTTCACCTGACTGAAGCCATACGGGACACTAGTAGAGCCTGGCTCCAGTTTGCTTTGATGGTGTAGAACTCTCCTTGGGGTAAATAGAAATAATTTTCCATCCTGGTGTGTGGCAGCAGCTGAAATGAATGAAAGCAGGTGAGATTCAGCAGGCTGAGGCACTAACACTGGGTTTCAGCAGACTTGCATCTCCCTCTGCCTGACCCTGCTGCATTTCATACACTCACCTCAGGCACTGATCACACCTGGAACATCCATTTAAAAGCACTTCCATGTATTCTGGGAGCTCCTGGCAATTGTTGTCACCTCAGCAACCCATCAGGAGAAACATCAGGTAATGCTGTCTCCTCATGGCATTATCACAGTGCCTGCACGGCTGTAAGATGAGCCCATACTGCGGGGATGCCCAGGCACAGAAAATCAGGTTTCTGCTGTTGTCAGGTCTCTGCTATTAGATGCTGCTAATAGAGAAAGACAGTCCAAATACCTAGGACCAGCCAGATACACTGTCTTTTCTCCAGGTCAAGAACTCAGTGTGAGACAGGAATGCAATTTAATAGTCACTAAATTATAGTATGCTATGTATTTGTTGCGGTTCAAGGGTGAACAGTGGAGGGGACAGGCCCTAGGTTCCTGAGAAGTCAGAGGGCAGCTGTTATCCCCTCTCCTTCCCTGCCACACCCCATATAACAAGGATACAGGGAGCGTGTGTGGGTTCTTCCTTCCTGGGCTCTGGGAGCTGTGAGGGCATCTCAGCAGGGCTGGGCCTGACTCCCCAAGTGCCATGCAATCCATTGCCACTCCAGAGAAGGTTTGGTATAGAGTTCTGTATCCTCTGCCCTTAATATTCCTTTTCCTGTTTTTCTCTTGTTACTCATTGAATTTGTTATAGTCTTAACTTCTGATCTTGGATGAGGCATTTTTCTTTTTCCTTGTTCCCCTTTTTATCCTCCCCCGGAAGGGAGGGGAGAAGGGTCTGATCCTGGTCTGAACCCTAAACGGAGACAGTCCTTCAGAGTTGGCTTTGGGTCCCTTAATGCCATATATCTGACTTTAAAATGCTTTCTTCAGCTGCTTCAGAATTATGTATATATGCAATCTATGTAAATATTTATATGAATATTTATATATGCACATAAAAGGCCAAATAGTGCATGAATTATTTGCAGATATCACTTCTGTAATTTCATTTTGGACCACCCCAATGTGAAAAATGTACACCCAGTCATCAGCCATGGAAAAGCTGCGCAGAGAGCAGCTTGCTGGGGGTCTACAAGAGTGTGGATCCAGTGGAGCTGCAAGAAAAGTTAGCTCAAGCAGCAGGAAAAAGTACCTGTTAGCAGGCTGTATTCAGGGATGGACTGATCCTCCTGTGGACATGAGGGGAGGTAGCTGTCACTTGAAACAAACTGAACATGAGAAATAGAATTTAGAAAGGTTCCTGAAATGGCAGCCAGAAGAACCCCGTGAAAGGCAGAAGAGCCCTTCTCATTTCCAGTGAGAGGGAGTCAGTCCCCAGGGCAGGCAGATGCCCACAGAGCCACACTAGGTCCAGGCAGAGCCACAGCCTTCCCCCCTTCTCTCTGACTGCTGTTGAAGCCAGCACTGATCCCAGACCAAGAATTTAATCATGGCCTTTGTCCAGTCTTTTCTGGTTTTGTTACACAGTCAGAGCCCTTTTTGACTATGAGTCTCAGTACAGTTCAACCACTCATACACTTCATAAAATACTCAGTCATTCAGCAGTTAGCTGCTGTAGCTCAGTTCTAGTGGAAATAAACCCCAAATGCATTTGTGTTAAATGATATATTTATTTCAGTAGGGTAGGTTGATGTTAAGCACAACATTTTTTTTTGTCTGTTACTTGATGTGCTTGTGTATATATATATATTTTTAATGAGATTTTGAAAAACTGGATTATGGTTTTGCAAGGTACTGACAAAAAAATCAAATATTTTAGTTGTATTATAAAACATACAGATTCTTTCATACATGTTTAGACCTGCAGCACTCAAATAATGGAGCAACTTTATTAAAGCCTACATGCCAGGAGGAATTCTCCTTCTCATTTTTGGTAATAAAATGCAGATTGCTTTAAGGACCCAGAGATTTGTACTTACTGATGAACATGAACATTTAGCACTTATTTGTTAAGCAGCCAAGTTTTAACAGTTACATGTTTAGCCTGGATTGTAGATTTCCAAAGATACTGTTTTACATTTAGTTTTCTGGAACATTTCTTTGAAGAAAATGTTAAAAAACATGCTTAATTTTATAAAGGTAGATCATGAAAGACATGGTGTTAGAGAGGCCTGCATTTTCTTTGTGAACACAACTGAGTACATCTGACTGGAAGTTAACTGTGGAATTACACGCAAAATATGTCAAAACTACAGCCTGAATGCATGTCAGTTAATGAAGAAGCAATTTGACATACAATATCACAGACAGAAACATAATATTTCACTGTAGGAACCCTATCATAGAATCCATAACATAATGCAAGTAGCTGAAAGAATTTTACAGGTTTTTATTATGGTTATTTTTAGAGTTCCTAGAAATTTATGTTCTACTAATAACTCTGATATAATAAAAATTGCTATAAACTATAAAATACAATATTATCTGACAAATAACAGGAAAGCCTGTGGCAGAAATGTGTCAAATATCTTACAAATAAATGTTAAAATAAATTAAAACATAGCTCACAGGTTATGTCAATAAACTGTGGACATTTTGGCCCAAGAAATCAGTGAGAGGGGCTTTGCAGATTAGATTCTACTGTAAACCTATTCTGTTATTTTTGGATATTCCATGAAAGAAATGTTTTCTTTTGTGGACTAAAGTACTGAATGATCTCTGATTCTATACTTCCTGCATTCAGGGAGCAACTGCAGCCGAGCTGAATGACTGCACACAGCAAACCCAGCAGCACACCCATGGGAGACATCCAATCACAGGAAATAGAGCATTGTCATGGAATTATCTCAAGAACAAGTATGTTGTTGACCTATTAAAGCACAGTTATAAACAAGAATTTTACTGCAAAAGAACAATTAAAATTGAAGATCTTGACCATTATATCCAGGGGACTATATCTTGAAGTACCTGTACTAGTCAATGTCATGAACAAAATTAAGAGCAGGTTAATATATACATGTTACATAACTTGTTAAATAACGAATACCCTAATAATTGAGACAAATATAGTCAACTGCTTGTGGGAATATATCATTGACTTCTTTTGATCCTGCAATCCATTTTACTAACTCACATATTAAGCTGAATGGATTGTAAGTCTATATATAGATCAGTTAATGTTTATTTTCACCTTTTTTTTTTTTTTCTCCTTATTTGAATTAGTAATCTGCTACCCTGGTAACACATAGAAAAACAGTGAAGTTTCTTTCTTTGCATTCTGAAAATTAAAAAAAAAAAAAAGTTTGTTGTCAACTAAGTGGGAGATAAAAACATTATTTAACTGTTCAGTCAATGTACAGAGATGGCAATACAAAAGTTTGTACCCTATACTTTCTGCAGTTTTAATTTCAAATATTGAAATTAAATACCTAAAGTGAATGATTATCATTATTTGATCAAATACTGAGCCCAAACAAAAAGCATTCAAACATTAATTATTCTTTTTTCCTAAATCTGTTTTTAAAGTAATATTAAAAAAAATTGCATAGTCCTCTTCAATTTACATCTGTGAAGCCATATGAAAGATCAACCCCCTGCCTGGATTTCAAAGGATGATTTCATATGGTTACGATCAATGCGTATTAAACAGTCAGAAAGTATCTTTCTGAGCTCTACCCATATTTCTTTGGAACTGCATTAGGCCTCTCTCTGAGCTTTGAGCATT
>JANHGN010015257.1:15292-38042 GCA_024605025.1 Megaceryle maxima | reverse complement strand
ATCTCAGTAAAGAAGAAAGATTTCTATAGAACATTTCATTTTGTGAAGTCAATTTTTTTTTTCCTCATCACTTAGTTATAAAGATACTTTGAATTATTTTCTATACATTATGTCTAATATAGGCCCTAGCCCTGAATGTGTAAAACTTCCCAGGAAACAATATAAACGTTTCCTACTCAACTTACTGGAAGCACACTTAATTCTTCTACTTCACAAGGTGTTGTTTCTTTAATTTACTTACTCTGCATCAATATATTCAGAGGCTTTCCAAGACACACCCTGTAGCTTCCTGAGTTAGAAAGAACGTTCTGTTTCTCTGGTCTGCCTCCTTTCCAGCACTGAATAATGATAAACAGATCTTGCAAAAATCTTTTCACTGATGTTTAAATTGAGGAGCAAAATTCAGAGAGAGATAAGGTATCACTTTTCACCAAACATGTTACTCTAGCTTTATATCCTACATCTTGATTTGATGCAATGTTTATAACAACACGTTTTATGTATAATGCCATGAAGTGATGACAATCTGCTCTCCTGTCATAGTGTGATGTTGAATTAATAGGAAACAAGGTGAGGGCAGAGCAGGCAATGATTGTATGTGTTAACTTCATGATTAACCATCGGGTTCTTAATAAAGTCTTACTCTACAGAACAGACTGCCAAATATTTTTGTCACTTCTACAATATTTTGTCAAGATATATGACCTTGAAAGTCACCTTTAAAGTTATCTTAATATTTCACGCAACTGAGACTAATGTAGCTTTTATGAACTTCAGTGAGAACACACCTGATGCATAAAACAATCACTAAAAGACTGCAATTTCTAAAAATAGATAGTATGCAGTGAAGTACATTGCAAGAGAAAGCACTTAATTTCTTTCAATTTAACTAAAATTAGTGCATGAGATTAATTAATTATGCTAGAATGTTTTTATTTAAATAAAAAGTAGAATAAGCAGTGCATACCATTTCCATCACAGTTTGTGAAATCTGTTTGGCAGATCACCGAGCTCAAAAGCACTTGCTCAGTTTCAAGATCATTAACTGCTTACTGTAAAATTAGCAGTTGCTTGGCTTGCTGCACTACTTCAAGAACATCACATATGCCCTCACTGCAGAGAAGACTTATCATGATGTAAACTAGTTTGTTCTCCTTATTTTGCAGAGCAATTACTTAGACCTTTTGCAGCTGTTGTATATAAGATTATCATCAGCCATACTTGCCTACAGACCATATTTTATCTAACAAACTCAGGCTGATGCTTGTTGATATGACTATTGTCTCTGTGATAAAGGAACTGTAGTCAAAATGCAGGATCACACTATTCTAGGTGAGGTAAGGGAGCATAGCAAACAAAAAGATTCCTGCTTCATGAAGCCTACGCTGCAAGTATGAACATGAAACAACAAGCAGGGTATAAACAAGTAGTAATACTGGCAGTTTAACAGTTAATCATACTGGCAACAACAATTTTTCTTAAATTATTTTAGACACCATAGTATAATAGAAGTTAAAGGATATGTTGATAGTAGACAGAAAGAGTTTCACAGATATTGTTTTCAAGCATGGAGAGTAGCTAAGAGAAGAGAAACAAGGTGCCTACTTCAAATTTAAATAAAGTGAAGGTTAGCTAGAAGCAGGTGTTGATATATTTGAGATGACAGGGTGGGGGTAGACTATGAATCTGAAGAATGAGCTAGAAAAAAAGAGGCTTCTCTTTTCCATCTCAATTGGCCATGTTCAAAGGGAAAAAGGTTTGTGTGGGCCTCTTTTATATAGCATCAAGAAAATTTTGCCTGTTTTTCCACCTGAACTTGTCTAGAAGATTGATTAGACAGTAGTGTGTGAAAGTACCCACCCTCATAAAGAAGCAAGGAATACAAGGAATAATAAAACAAGATGTTCGATGTATAATTGAAATCCTTGTTTGGGCAGACTGTCCTAAGTCACGGTTATCAGTGGTAATACAGTTTAATGACATTACAAACCTTCATTTTCACATATTTTGCAGATGTCTGTGCCTTAGTTTCTGCATTTGCAACATATGTCTGAATGTAGTCCTTGACAATACACAATATCTAGAAAATAAATTATTTTAGATATGTTTATTCTCAAGCCTTTTAAAGTGGTGTTAGCCAGAGAAATAGTTTATTGCAATAGTAAGGAAGCTAAATTTTGTCACATCCCTGACGCTGTGTACCAAAGTTAACCAAATAATTATTGTGCCCCCCAGAAGTACATCCAACAGAATCTATGTCACTCTGAAAGAAAAGCTAAAAGTCATAGGCAGAAGCCTAAAGTTTTAAAAGTTGTAAAACATCTGGTAAAAGTTAGATTTACCTCTAGAAGGCTTTTTATACTTATTTTTTATAACAGCTTTATACATCTCTATAGATGTAAATTAGATTCATGCACATATTCTCTAGGACTTTCCCCTAAGAATAAATTTTCTATCCAAGTTTTTATCTTTAGTAGAGGTTATATAGCATTCATTGTAATTAACATTCTACAGCTGCAACAGGAAGTTTAGATAACCATTTAACTACTGCCCAAAAAGCTTTACTTGTTAAGTTCCAGCAGTGGCTAAAATGTAAGCCTTAATAATAAAAATCCTTCCCTTTCGACCGTCATTCATTCACAAAATACCCTTAGATTTTCTACAGCATGTTTACAATGCCTATGTGATCTGATTGAATCAAAGCCTTGAAATTCTGACCTGTAAAGTCTACTGCTCAGCCACTTTCTGTCCAAAGTTGGTAGCATAAATTCACCAGCATTTATCCATTGCAACTATTTATAGTATTGCAATATTGATACTTGGCCCTGAAAAGCCACTATGAGTTTGCCTCACTTACTGCTGCTGTTGGCTAGCAGATTGCTGATTTCAGGTATGAGTAAGCAGGCAACCATCAGGAAAGAGATGAACAGCTGAGAAACTTTATGGAAACTATGAGAATGTGGTAGTCTGAAGGTTATTTACACTGCAGTATGTTGAGTTTCATTGTTTCTGTACGGGTAAGCCAGTTCTCAGCTATCTGGCAAAGATAAATCATGTAAAAGTCTGCAAAGAATGTAATTTTTGCTGCTTGAGAAATTGTTTGAAACCTTCTGACATACAAATTGAGTGTTAGTGAGGCAGAGAGAGCCTGGAACAAGGCAGTCCTGTGCTAGTAAAGCAAGAAAAAAAGACCTGATGACAAAAGATACTTGAAATAGGCAAGCTCTATCTACTGAATCATAGCTCATTCAAATACTTCTGTTACAAGTGGAATTGCAGTAGGAAGTATATCATCTGGAGTGCTGTCTAAAGAACAGAATACATTTTTTGAGGAAGTGGGTCATCAAAATCTCTGTTTAGATCCTCAACAATATTTTCAAAAGTTGGTCAGGACTTGCAATCTCAGTCTCTGACGTAAGCTTCCATGGAAAATAAACACTGTCTTATCTACCTCCCTCTTTGTTACTTTATTTGCCTCCATTTTCTCTTTATTCCAGAACCTTATAATTATACTGGGACTTGGGTTCTCAAACGATAGCCTAACTAGTGCATATTCCTCTAATTCAGTGAAATGTGCACTTAATAGACCATGGTGGCCAGAAGTAAAATGATTATTACAAATCAAATATACCTGCTTGTATTCTGATGCTCAATTAAATTAAGGTTAAGTTCTGGTTCAAACCAGTCAGTCTATCTTGCAAGCAAGACACATACTCTTATCCAAATCCATTTAATATTCTGATATTTTTTTTCTTATTGCATGCAAGCATCATCTGCTACTCAATTCCAAGCCTGAAAACAAAAAACAATGTTAAAAAAAATACAGTCTGTGTGTTTCTCTCACTCCTACAACCCATCTCTGTCTGCCTTTCCACCTTCTATCTCTTTTTGTTTTAGTGCTAAAGGATAAATTTATGTGTAAGAGAAAGACACAAGAGTAAAAAAAAAAAAAAAAAAAAAGGTGCTGTCTGAGAAAACAAAGAACAATTAATGAAGAAATAAAAAATATCTACAATGGAATGCCTGTTATTTGCCCTTAAGTGATACATTAGGTACAGGAAATCACATTACAATTTGATGTATGTGTCACTTTAAGAGTGATTCTTGGATTGTGGAGGTAGCTTGTGTGTCATATGATGTAAGTACTTTTATTGAGTAGGTAAGTATGTAATAGCTAAAAGCCTCATAAATCAGCTAAATGTTCTCCCAATTTATAGAGAATATTTGATCTGAGAACATTACTGTCTGGTGAGCCACTGAAAAAAAGAGAAGACATGAAGAGTCATGGAGATGGATACGTTGGATAATTTTTTTTGATATATAGTATCGTGGCTGGGTCTTCATTGCTCGCATCTTTTGTACTCATTAACACCTGTGCAAGCGTAATACACTACCAAATTAAAGTTTTCTACTCACTTACTTTAACGTATTTATAGATGCTTGTCTCAGGGGCAGAGTCACAGAGAATGACACACAGTACAGGTTTTTAGTCCAAAGGTCTTTGTCTTTTCACCAACAATAGCAATTAACAAATCACGTTTGAGGTATGTAAAATAGTCCATATTAATCTAGACGCTGTTTTGAGCATTACAGTCAGCCCTATGTTATTAAAGCAAAGAAGTACACTTTTTTGTAATTTCAACTACAAAAGACCAATGTTCAGTCTATCTCTGTATATTAATTTTTTATTGGAACAATGAGGGACTTTGAAAAACTAGACTTCTAAGTATATATATAAAAATCTATGTAAAAGAAACAATTTATTTTTTAAAGGATTCTGTAAGAAATTCTTTAAGAAAATTCTTCCTTGCAGGATTCTTTATGTAGTACTTAAGTTCATTAAAAGTATTTAATATTTAACAACATTTATCAGTAGTATAATAATCAGAACACTATGATGAGTCTATGTATTGACTGAAGCTGAACTTTTGAACCTGTTGCATCGTACAGAAGCAAAGAAGTGTTATTTATTTGCCATATTGTAGTTATAAAATTAAATAACTTCTATTTGCTGTGGTTACTTAAGAAGAGTGGTTGAACATGCCTCTGATTGATAAATGGATGCTTCAACATATTTTTGAAATTGTGATTTGTGAGGGCTCTGATGCTCTGAGGCATTACTTGTTGGATTGTTCACATATTCATATTTTATACAGCTGAACACCTTCCACTAAGGCACATCAGAGGCCTTTAAAACCCTTATTTCACTCAAAGCCATTTTTCATTGGGAAAGCATGGAAACAATGGTAGTGTAAAGTTTCTTTTCCTTTTCCTTCTGGGCCACACAGGTGATATATAAGGTGTAAACACCACACAGTGCCTAACTCATCTGTGAGCTAGACTTGCTTGCGCATCAGCTGGCACAGAAGTAATACAGACAGTGTCACAGAACACTTCTGTGTTCCTTTACAGAATCTGTCTCTATGAAAGAATATAGCCTAGTCTTACAAATTAGATCTTGTCTGCTAAAGTGACATGCTGCTTCCCACCCCAAGTTGCATTTCTGTATGTCATTCCACTTGAATTCTACCTGACAACTTGTACTGACTCTGAATGACACTTAAGTTCAATCTGTACTGGTATATGATCAGCTTAGTAAGGTCTATAGAACACTAACAAGGTTAGTAATTCCTGTTGAAGAATGGTCCTGTTCCATTATCCTAATAATTTCTCTTTGACCTTAAGCTCTCTAGAAAACAGAGATCATGCATTATGTCTTAATTCTGGCTTTCCCTTCTTCAGATCATAGCCCAACTCTTTAAAATCCATTTTTCCTAAGCCTTTTCATTTTAAAACACACCTTCCTAAATACTCTTTTGCAGCCTTATTTAGCTAGCTAGCCAGCTCATACTGGCCTTTCTTCCGTTCTTTCTTTTTTTTTTTTTTTTTTTTTTGGTCAAGAAATCTCCTTCACATGTCTAACACATGTATATTGAAACTGAAAAAAATTAAAGCATGGCTTCTAAAAGAAATTCAAGGTTTAGATGTCCAAATTATATAGAATTAGGAAATAAAAGGACAAACATTAAGTCTGCCCTATAAACATGATGTCAATTTCAAGACCATGATATGAAATTTCCCTCAAAATCAAACAAATTTCAGTGGCAGGACATTCTAATAAACAAATCCTTCAGGCCATGTTGATATTGTTCTTTGTTTTTATGTAGTCCTGATCAGTCTTCTATAAATGAAAAATCTTCAGGCATTCTCAGGGAAAAAAATGCAAAACACTGAAAGGCAGATTATAAATACAACCGTCACAGTGACACCAGCTGCAGAACATGCTAGTGTGATCCTTCTCATCTAGAAATGAGCTTAATCATAGTATAGATGTTTTATCATCAGTCTGCTGTCAAGATGAAGAATCTTTCTTTACTGTATCTACATGACAAATGTCAGTCAAAGTAAGGCAGAATCCTTTGAAGTAAAATTGTAAGCTATAAAAGTTACATATTTGGGTAAGGATTAATTCAAACATCAAATGAAACCATTTGGCTTTGCACTGTTCAGTCTTTGCACAGTTCATTTTTTCTAAGTGATACTCTTGGTCAGTCTTACATAACTGAGGAATTTGAACTTGTAGAAGTAACTATAAGATTCACCAATATGAGAGAAAAGATCATTTTAGGGCAAAATCTTGCTTATTTGTCTTTCCATTTCTGCCTTATTTGTGCTCAGGGGTCCTCATCCAACTTCTACTGAAATCAATGAGAGCTGGAAAAGGCCATGACAGAATCAGCGTTGTGACTGCAGTTTTTTTCACATTGATGTAAAAAGAATAGGCAAAGGGCTTTGAACAAATGAGAGGAAAAGAATTGCTGCTTCTGAAAAGAGCTATGGGGATATTTTTATAAGGCATATCGGGAGTTAGGCACCTAACTGTGACTTGTGCCTCTGAAAATACCTGCTTTGTAGTCTAACAAAACAATATAGGGAGACCTAATAGCAACCTTCCAGTACCTGAAGGGAGCATATAAAAAGACTGGAGAGGGCCTGTTTACAAAGGCCTGTAGTGAAAGGATGAGGGGCAATGGTTTTAAATTAGAAAGAAGGGGATTTAGATTAGAAATAAGGAGGAAGTTCTTCACCACGAGAGTGGTGGAGCACCGGAACAGGTTGCCCAGGGAGGTGGTTGAGGCCCCCATCCCTGGAGACATTCAAGGTGGGGTTTGACAGAGCTCTGAGCAACCTGCTCTAGTTGAGGATGTCCCTGCTCTCAGCAGGGGGGTTGGAGTAGATGACCTCTAGAGGTCCCTTCCAACTCAGACTTTTCTGTGTTTCTATGTTTCTAATATTGCCAGACTCTAAGTACAGATTCCTTCTTGGTGGGCTGATCTTGAAAAATAGATATCATATTTAAAAAAGGAAGAGAATGCTTCAGGACAGTTCACTGTGGCAGCTTCAAGGACAACAGAATACCTAACATAGCACAAAGATGCTGTGGTAGATTTTATTTCTTCCTCATTTACCTCAGACATAACATTTAGACAGTTTTTCTCCATGTATATATTGTTCTTCAGATAACAATTTAAAGCATATGTATTTTAAAGGAGGTTTACATTTTTCATGTCACTATTACTGTGGTCCTACTAAGGTCACCTATCAACGAAAAGTTTGATTAGTTTCAAAGACACTAAAAATTACTAATCCTATTTAATATTTCAATACTAAACGTATTTCAATACAAAACATATTTCACAAGATTTCAGAAGAAAAGATCTTTGCCAGTAAATCCATTAATGCAAATTAGGATAACTGCTTGTGCAAAGGTTTACATTTTTCAAAAAGAAACAATTGATTTCTCTGATCTTCTCATAAAGATGTTGATCATTAATGCATTCTGACATACTGTCTGGTTTTGTGGATAAAACCATCAAGCAATTCCATTCAGATTTGCCTAGTAATATTACTAGACTTCTAGATTATACATATATTAGGAAATCTTACTTCAGTTATGGCTGAAGCAACTATGTTGGGAAAAAAAAAAGTAATATTTAAATCATCAACTGCCAGAATTAACAACTGAAGATATAAATGAAACTTTAACAGGAAACTGGCAAGTTATTTGACCTCCAAGAAAGGCTGATCATCTCCATACAGAAAATATTGATTGGTGCTTACAATTTTGTATTATATTGTCTGCTTTAATTTTTTCTTGTGAAGGTCAAGCTTACTGATCACAAGTCATGCAGTTGCTGCGGAACTTCCTAACCACTTGTATATTTCCTCCAGCTGTAAACACTGAAAAAAATATGTGCACACTCTAGTTTTTCTTACCTGAATAAAGTGTCTTTCTGTGTTTTGGTGACATTTCTACATTCACCTTTCGGGAAGTTAATGATCACAAAATACAGAAGGTAAACTCTGACTGTGATTCCTTATAGATCAGGTTTACACTGGTGGATTTCTATGCCTCCAACAGAAATACCTTATGACTTTCAGCAACACTTTGGCTTTACAGGCTGCAAAAGACAATATGTCACTTAAAATAGTTTTATAATAAAGATTTTTTTGTAGGCTTTTGATTGGGTTGGTTGGGGTTTTTTGATTGAAGGTTGATTAGTGATACAATAACACACTTTTATTCCTTTAAAAAAAAATCCTATAAATGCTATCAGTATCTCCATTTTTTAAACTATCTGGCTGTAGTAAAACAGTAGAATTACTAGCTGTTTTTTCTTATTGCCTCATACCAACAGTACATGCCTGTCATATCTTATTACACTCTCTTCCAACTCTGTCATTTATTTCGTAGCCCACATTAATGAAAATGACAATCACCTCATGTCCTCTCTTCTTCCTTTAGCCAGCCTAAAGGGGAAACTAGTTCTTCAAAATCAAAGGTACGAAATGAAAGGAAAAAACAGGAAAACATTCAGATTTGCTATGAATTGAGTAAGTGGATTTTAAATCACTCATACACCTCATGTACAAACAAAATACCTTTCCTTTTTTTTTTTTTTTAATTTTTTATTTATACCACAGACAGGCCACACAATGCACTTCTCTGACAATGGCAGACTTTTAGAATCATTTTAACATACAATCTTCCATAAATAAAATGAAGTGCTAAAAGCCAGCCTGCATCTGCCAAGACAGGGAACCAAAGGCCATTCCCCACCACCCACTACAGTGCTCTGGATCATAAAGCCTGAACTACCACCCAGTTCACAATAGCAAAATTCCCTTTTTGATATGTTGTTTGATGACACTTCTTATCATGTCTTTTGGGTTTCTTCATCCAGTATTGAGTCTTTTAGGTAATAATTACAAAGCAGATTGACTTCTGTAAAGAATGAATTCCTCTGCGGGACTGATCCTGACAAGGCTTGGTGAGCTCTGACTATTGTTTAAGCATATGCCTCTTCAATGATCCCGAAGGGTAAAAAAATAAACTTATTTCATAGTATTTAGAGGGGTTCATGACATAAATATTGTATTTCTTGAAGGTATTTCATTACCTTTTGTTTTGGCTGACACTGGTTTCCAATAAATTTTCTTCTGCTATGCAACAAGTAAAAACATCTTAATACTGATACATTATCATGTTCAGTAATGACTTAAAGATCATTAGAATACAATTATACTTGCTGATGTCATGGTACTACTAACATTTTTCTTATGCTGCATTTGACATTTCCAGTTTAGAGCACAGACTTATAAACGGAAGTAGTTACAATACTGTACACGCACAAGTATTTATTTGCAAGTAACTCCTATGTAACCTGTATCACCAACAGCATTCACAGATCACTGCTATGAAAACAACCTGTTGCAAATGGTCATGTGAAAAGATTTTTCTCCTTTTACTTTTAGTTGAGTACAAAGAATTTAAAGTAGTAATTTGTACAATCACCCTTACTCCTAAGGAGTTACATAGAGACACTAGCAGCTGCTTTACATTTCTGCTTCCTCATTGTCAAGGCCTAAAAACAGAAAATGTGAGCTATCACAGGAAGACGTCTGAATATCTTCCTTTTTTGTCTGGTCTTGCATCCAGGTTCTTTAGAAGACTGACAACAGCCCATGCTTCTACTGTATTTTGTACAGGTGTCCTTTGATATAAACTGCTTCAGAGGAGAAGGCAATGCTGTTTTTTAATGGTGGAGCCTGACAAGGTATTTGCTCTGTTCTTGTGACTGAGGCAGCATGGCTCTCACCACAAGTGTGATGTGAATTATATGGTATTTACTGCTGTGCCACTCAGCAACCAGTTCCATCCAATGGCCAGCCAGTCCAAACTGGTGGCATTGCCTCAGCTCTGGATACCCGCCTGTGATCCTGACCCAATTTCAAAGGAAAATTCTGAAGTAAAAAAATTTCACTGGAACAGACTTTCTGCTCATGGAAAGAGGAACAAATTTGTCCATCCACCTCTATACATTCAGATTTGAAATACCACAATTAATGCTTTACCATGAAGTCAGTTTGGAATTAAATGGTATGACAAACAATTTATTTCTTTCTTCTCCAGTGTCAGAGATCAATAGAGGGGTTGTCTCTGAGGTCAGAATGAAACTCTGAGGGAAGCCAATGCATCCCATACCTTCTGGAGATGTGTCCTCCTATTTTCCACAATGCTCTTCTATCTTCAGCAGGAAATGGTAATTCCTACCACCCCTAATCAGTGGCACTTTAGAGCTCACCACTGGGTTCCAAGCCCACAGGTCTCCTGAGCCTTTTGAGCTTTCTGCATGAGCAGTCTGAATGACATCTGGTAAATATAATACTCTGCATTAATCAAATACAACGTAAATTTCCTGGATCTTAATCACTAACATTTAGAATTGAGATCAGGCACTGAGGAGCAGAGACTTTAACTCATACCAATGTTTGGGTTTTATACCTATTTTTTATTTTAATTTCAGCCAAATTTTAAGTCTGTTTCTTGGCTTCAGTGACATCTTTTGCAGTGAGTTCTGAAGTGCAAAATGTGTTAGAGGAGAAAGGTATTTTGGAGCAACAGTGTTCTAATTGCTTCTTCCCACTTCTGAAGAACATTCCTTTCCTCTGTCATGAAACAGAGACCCTCAATGTCTCCTCCATGCTCTTTTATAAGATACATAATGTGATTATATAAAAGTGTTTCTCTTTCAAAAATAAAAAAGCACAAATCTTTCTATTCTCTTTCATACAAGTATTTGCTATTTCCAAATTCTACTTCTTGTCTAAATTGTCTCTAAATTATCTAAATTAATGGAAATAATTTGTCCTATATATGGACAATATTTTAGATATGAGAAAAAAAAACAACATGAGGTATATAAAGGTATTACACATTTTCACATTATTCTCTATTACTTCTTTCATACATCCAATACTTCATTTGCTCTTCTAATGCAAATGCACATTGAATTGAAGTCTTCATTGAGCTGTTTTCAGTGATGCTGAGGTTCATTTCCTGAGCTGATATGATTAATTTAGAAGCATAAGAGCAGTATGAGCACTTAAGGTGTCTCCCTTCCGTGTTAGCAATTCTTCTTTATGGTATCACTGTTGATTTTCATCTATCATTGCGTTGTCAGTTGATTAATATATATATTCAACAAAATCCCTTTTCTTAATTAATATTGTAATTTCCTTCTCTCTTTTTTTTTTTTTTTTTCCTGTTCTCCTAGCTATTTTAACATAACTTTTGCAGCTCTTCCAATGACTATTTTAGTAGCTTATAGTAGAATACCTTGTCAGGTGAAGTATCAACATTTTTTCCAGATAGGTTTAAGGTTTACTCATTTGCAATTCACTGGATCACCCATACAGTATTTAAAAAACATATGAGTATGCTATATGCTACCTTCTAACCCTTCATTATAAGGAATAATTTATGACTCTGAATCCATTCACAATTACCTGAGTAACCCTGAGAAGTAGCTGCTTATATGAATAGCCTCTGATTTCAGTGGAAACCTCATGAGGGTATCTGATCACCAGTATAACTGAGACACTTGCAGTTTCTCCATGGGGATAGTCCCACAACTGAACTACACTGAGTAATATTTTGCTTTACATATCCACTCATCATTCTGCACCACATCAATTGGTATCAAAGTATTACTTGACAAAAGAAAGGATAAAAATTAGTGCTTCTCTTAAAAGCATGACTCAGAAAGTATGGTTCTAGTAAAGATGTGTAAGCTGCAAGTTTTGCCCTTAGGTAACATTTGCTTTTTAATCTTATGCAATCACTACTGTAAAATTTAAATGAAGAAATAGAAGACAATGATCAAGGATGGATAGCAATAGATGAAGGAAAAGTCTCTTCACTGACATTAGTCTCTGATGTTTGCTTATCTGAGAGAAAACTTGATCCAGAACTGTATTTACATTTGTTATGCAAGTATTACTGCAAGAGGACTTATGAGTGTAGGGAACGTATGGAGAGGATGGCAGGCATGGATTCCCTGGTGTGGTGGTTAGATTCTTTGCTCTGAAAAGGCAAGCTTTTAAAATTCATTTGAAAACTATAAAACACACAACCAGTATGCCAAGTAGGTCTGTATTTAGAGAATTATTATAATTGTGAAAAGGTATCAAATATTTTAACATCTAAAGCAACTTTAGGCTTTAAATAATTATTCTTTAAGTCTATATGATAGTCAAACATTACAAGCTGAATTGATTTTCAGCCCTGTCATACAATGAATGCATCAACCTAATAAGTTTCTTTGAATTATTTTTGTTAGTACCTGGGCTCCCCCGCCTTTATTTATTTATCATTTATTGTAGTAGCTGCTCTTTAAAATCCTGAGAAGTTTTCTGGTTCCATAGTGACAGCAATTCACTTCCTCAGGAGGTCTTTCCATTGGAAGTTGTTAGACAAAGCTTGATCCACAATCCATCAAAGTAATCGGGACTGCTTTTATCAAATTTCAGTGGACTTCAGATCATGTGTTGGAAATGTGTGACTAAATTCTAGCTCTTCCATCCTGATTATATTTAAATCATCAACGCCATTTAAAACAGTCTATACACTTAAATACTTGATGAATAACAGGCCATATGTGTCTAGATTTATCAATGTAATATATACAATGATAGCTAAACATTTTTTAATTGGATTTGTCTAATATTGCAACTATTTCAACTATTTGAGATAAAAATCAAGAATATGCCCTCTGCTTATGTAATATATATATACATGTTATATATATGTACATACCTTAGCAACAAAAGGAAAATTAAGGTGAATCTCCATCCTTTATTGAATGCAGGGAGAAACATAGTGACAGAGGAAGAAGAAGAGAATGAGGTACTGAATGCCTTCTTTGCCTCGGTCTTTCATAGTAAGACCAGTTGTCCGAGTTCCCAGCCTGCTGAGCTGGAAGAGAGGGATGAAGTGCAGAACGAAGCCTCTGTAGTCCAAGGGAAAATGGTCAGTGATCTACTACACCACTTAGACACACAAAAGTCTATGGGGCCAGATGGATCCACCCAAGGGTACTGAGGGAGATGGGCACTGAACCAGCCACTTTCAATCATTTACCAGCAGTCCTGTCTAACAGGGGAAGTCTCAGCTGACTGGAGGTTATCAAATGTGATATCTATCTACAAGAAGGGTGAAGGAGGATCCAGAAAGCTACAGGCCTGGTGTGCTGGAGAAGGTTAAGGAGCATATCATCTTGAATGCCACCACACAGTACATAGAGGACAACCAAGTGATCAGGCCCAGTCAGCATGGGTTTCTAAAAGGCAGTTCCTGCTTGACTAACCTTTTATCCTTTTATGACAGGGTGACCTGGAAAGGCCTTTGACACTGTTTCCCATAGCTTTCTCCTGGACAAACTGTCTGGTCATGTGCAATGGGCAATGTCTTTACTGGGCAGAAAGTCTGTCTGGATGGCTGGGCCCAAAGCATGGTGGTGAATGGAATTAATTCCTGTTGGTGGCCTGTCACAAGTGGTGCTCCACAGGGCTCAGTATATAGGCCAGTTCTGTTTAATCTCTTTATCAACGATATGGATGAGGAGATAAAGGGCACTCAGTAAATCTGCAGATGATACTAAAGTAGGCAGGAATGTTGATCTGCTTGAGGGTAGGAAGGCTCTTCAGAAGGATCTGGACAGGCTGTATAGATAAGCTGAGGCCAATTTTATGAAGTTCAACAAGGCCAAGTGCCAGGTCCTGCACTTGGGTCACAACCCCATGCAATGCTACAGGCTTGGGGAAGGGTGGTTGGAAATCTGCCCAGCAGAACAGGACCTGGGGGTGTTGTGCAATAGCCAGCTGAACATGAGCCAGCAGTGTGCCCAGGTGGCCAAGAATGCCAATGGCATCCTGGCTTGTATCAGAAATAGTATGGCCAGTAGGACTAGGAAAAGGATTGTCCCCCTGTACTCAGCACTGGTAAGGCCACTCCTCAAGTACTGGGTTCAGTTCTGGGCCCCTCACCACAAGGACAATGAGCTGCTGGAGCACCTCCAAAGTAGAGTAATGAAACTTGGGAAGGGTATGGAGAACAAGTCTTACGAGGAGTGTCTGAGGAAATTGAGATTGTTTAGCCTTGAGAAAAGAAGGCTTAGGGGAGAGCTTATGGCTCTTAACAACTACCTGAAAGGAGGCTGAAGTGAGGTGTGGGTTGGTCTCATCTCCCAAGTAACAAGCAATGGGACAAGAGGAAATGTTCTCAAGTTGCTCCAGGAAAGGTTTAGATTGGATATTAAGAAAAATTTCTTCACCAAAAGGGTTGTCAAGAATTGGAACGGTCTGCCAAGGGATGTAGTTGAGTCACCACCCCTGGAGGCATTTAAAAGACATGTAGATGTGGTGCTTATTGACATGGTTTAGAGGTGGATTTGGCAGTGTTAGGTTAACAGTTGGACTTGATGGTCTTAAATGTATTTTCCAACCTAAATGATGCTATGATTCTTTATTTAAAATGTATTAATCAAATTTATATCTAGAAGTAGGTATAAAAATTTTTAGACACAGTACAATTAAAAAAAACCAAACTAAATATAAATGCTCTCCTTCCCTCCCCTCTCCTCCCCTCATATTCTATTCTATTCTATTCTATTCTTACATCATGCTTTAAACAACTTCAGTATCAGACTGCCTTCCAAAAATGCATTAGCTGATGTTACTAACATCTGTCATATGTAGTTCATTTTCCCTCTCATCTTCTCTGCAGGGACAGGATGAGAAAGAAAATGAACCACACATTGTGTGTGCAATGTAGTGTTATATGCATATGCATTATGATAGAGTCTTTAATTACATGCTCTCATCTTGTTTTCCCACAGGACCCCTGCCTCATTCAGTACACAGGACAGACACATGGTAGAGATTTAAGAGTACATAGGCAACCACCAATTTAGCAGTTCCTGGCTTAGCTTTTTAATCTAGTGTAGTGCTTTTAATTGTGATTCTTTTCATGTCCTTTTTTTTTCCCCTTCTTCACATGTTATTGATATTTTCTATAGAAAGAATACCAAGATAAGAGAGTAATCATAAGACAATGAGATACAGATAAGCTATTAATTTCACCTGAAAATGATGCATAGTTAGTTCACCAAGACTCAGTGAACCTTTACATATAAATATATACATATAAGAAGTCTATGGTTTCAGAAAGAAAACACAGGGGATGTTTTCCCACCTGCTCCACCCTGCATAAAAACTGGAGGATGTAACTGGATCTGTGAAATTGGAGGAAGAAGGAACACTGCTAGTAGTGAGGATTTGGAAGAGATATTCCTCTGTTTCCACATGACCTGAACATTAAGTGCATTTCTGTCATCTCTGTAATCAGTTTCTTTTACAAATAACCAGTTAGAGAACTTCAGTCTTCCCTGTTGCTACCTGGTACCTGTTATGTACCATTTGTTGCCTTACATTATAAGAAGGGAAGTTATCTGAAGCACATTTAATCTTTTAAAATGCCTATTATTTGGTATGAAGACGCTAAGGAATATTAAATGGTAGTTTAGTTCCCCCTCCACCCCTCCGAAAAAAAAAGGCTTTTTTTTTTTGTTCCCCTAGTTATTCCTTATCAATGAGATAAAATGTTTGTGGGTTGTTTTGGTTTTTTGGTTTGGCTTGTTTTCTTACAATGCATAGAAGTATAAGGTAAAGAATACTGCAGATCAAATATATAGATGATGTATTCTTTTCCTTATTCTTCATACCATCTTGGTTACAATTCTTTTTAAACAAAATAGGCCTCCATATTTTACAGCAGGTAACTATTGTGTTCTTTTGGGAAACATTTGTGTAAATGAAAGCAGACTTGGTTTTCTTTTAATGAAGTAATATTAAGACTTTATTTCTATCTGTTGACAGAAACCCTTTCAGTTTCATGAATACTACTGCTAATTTTTGAAGGTAAAAGTTTCCTCTCTGCTGGTGTCTGTAGTAGTTTCATACAAAAATGGGCATGGGTGCTGGCTTGCATGAATGCTTTGCAACAGTAGTAGATGAACTCCATCTGTTAGTCCACAGACATGGCAATTTGAATTTTGCCTGTGAAATCTGAACCCAGGCTAAAGAAGGAGTCTGAACTCAAATCTATTTTTAACTTCAGATCTTCTGAACCTGTATAAATGTATTGTAGTATGGAAAACAGCCCTGTAAAATCCATTTCAGACCAAAATTGGAACTGTTTGAACAGCTTGAAAACTTTTATCCTTGAACCTTATTGTAGTTTGATGGGCATTTCTTGTTTGTTTGGGGATATTTTTTTGTTGGTGGGTGAGTAAGGAAGGTATCCAGATTTTTCTCTTCAGCTATGGATCTTTGATCTTTGCACAGTGATTTCTCTGCTTGCTCCAGCTACGGTACCCCTATCATATGAAGTGCAAAATTGCACTGTTTATACATGTGCTTCTCTGTAGACAAATGAACATTCACATTTTCACTGGAAGATTTTGTGTCCCTAACAGGTCAGGTGCAGATTTATCTGATATATCTAAATCCAGGCCGTTGAGAGAAATATGTTTACTACCTGGGTTGCATATCTGTCTTCATGCCAAGAATCCTGAGTGTCCGTTCCAGAGTGTTTGCATGCATTGCAAAAAAGCATCAAAGTATTACATGTCTGCTAATGAACATTTTCAGATCATTTTCATTATGTTTGACAGAATTTATCTCTTGCTGAGTAACTCCCCTCTCAATGTTCATAAGCATTTGCTTATAAGCAGATACATACCATAAACACAGCTGTTACAGGTCAAATATATTTCACAGGTCCAACACTGAGGATTTCTGATTGATATCCAAAAATTTTTAAACAATGTTGATGATGCTACAAAGACCTCATTGCTGTTGTCCAGAGAGTAAAGCTGCATGCCTGGTCATTTGTCTGAGATGAGTGAAAAGGAATTTTGGATAACTGAAGAGAACGGAGAATCTCTTCCTGCCTTTTCATGTAGTGTATATTGTATGGAGAAGGGCAGGGAGTGGGGGAAGTTTTGCTATCCTACGCTCTTTTTCATTCCCTGAAGCAGCTGGGGATTTTCTATTTCTGTCACCACCCTTATCAGCATGAATGTACACATATCAGCACTCTGACAAAAACTACAGCATACTACCTGCCTACAATCTACCTGTCCAGCCTAATAATTACAAGGTCTTCCTAAGAAATATCTGCATTAAAAAGCTGGTATATCATCCTGTACTATCTCTTGCTGTAGGATGAGAGTTTACAATACAGCACTGTCATATTTTTGATACTTTATTACTTGTATTCACTTTAGCCTATTTCAAATGTGAAATGTGTCAGTAGTATGCTTACATTGCATCTTTTATTGAAAGAATAATACACTGCTATTGACAGGCATAACTGGTAGTGCAACAGCTTTTATGCTGAGTTTCTTTCCTTCCCTATTTCCTTAAAAAAATTATTCCCACTTTTGGTGAATTACAGTGCACCTTCATATACACAATTAGAAATCATTTTAATAAACAAATGTTACTTTTACAGTTATCTCATAGTTATAGGGAAAAACATATAGCACCATCTATCATAATACTTTATTTTCCAGAGTATAAGATTCATTTCTACTGTACTTGTAGTTTAGGAGTTGTTTATTTTAAGAGAGCAAAGACTTTAAGGTAACAAGTTAGTAATATTTTAAAATTATTAGTGTCCTGAGTAAATCAACAGGTTCACAGCATTTACAAATATAATTTGCTGCTCATCAGCAGAGTAATTTCACAGCACTGCCTTTTCTTTTCCAGACCCTTTAGAATAAGTTATAAAACACCTCTCTGCTACCTCTCAGTCTCATCATTCTAGTCACTCTCTTGAGTTTAACACATTTGTGTAAATGAAATCAGACACCTTCAGAAAAGAACAGAAAAGTAGAAAGTGAATTAAATAGTACAAAAAGGCTTAGGCAAGATCACTGAAGTCACTAGGACTGCTGACACTTTCCACATGTTGCAACTGACAGGCATAAACCAAGATCACATACACCTTATCATTTTAATCATTACTGAAATCAACAAAGCTTGACGCTGTTTCACCAGTGCAGGTATATCTGTATGTACAACTAAATGAATGATAAACTCAGCTCTTGTGTAGTGGTTTTCATCCACAGAGCTAAAGTAATCTTCACAAAATGTTTTGGGTTTTGTTTTTTTTTTTTTTAATTTTACAGATGAGGAAAAGATGGAGCAAGAAGAGAAGTGATTTGCTCTAGTGACACAGCAAATCGGTCACATAAGGTAGAACTGGACTTTTATTCATACTTACATTGATCATGTCAACTTATCTCACTGACTTGGTAGTAATACTGTTATGAAAGGTCAGTAATATTTATATACATTTCATAAATTTTATGATTACTGCTCCTCTGAAGACATATGTGACTGCATGAGATCATCACTTTGGGTGGCTTTTCTTTTCAAGAGAGACACTCATATTTAGTCAAAGAAACTTTCTAGTTTGGCAATATTTTTTGTAAAGTATTTTACTACTTCATTCAATACTTGCTGAGTCTGAGTATTATACATCCTATATGTTATCTGGTAATTTGAAAAATTTCCTGTCTGTATATATATTTATTTATTGACTTACACATAGTCTATTTGTACCACTTTTAATGCAGACATTTAAATAATTACTACTGTGTATTTCCTAGGTTTAGTCACTTTAATGCTGCCTTGATAATAAAACTTAGCAATTTCAATATTCTGAGATTAATTATTTTCAATTCATAGTGCACATATAAAGGGAAATAGGTGGTGGGGTTTTTTTCTGAATCTTAGATATATCACCATAATTAATATTGGTTTATGTCAATTGAAATAATGAGTAGATATGCAGTTACAGATCTGGGTTATATTGTGTTCTTCATGTAAAGTGCTATAGATTCAGTTAAATTTCTGAATCCCAGAAGTTGCTTCTTGTTTTTCTCTAGAGTATCTGAAAGCAGAATAAGCATCTTTATTACCCTTAGATACATACTGTCTGATAATAGGCTTGCTATTGTAAATACTGTGAGGCTGTAAACATTTTTATCTCACTAGTTTGTTTTCTAAAATATTTAGCAACAAAAACACAGTCTTGCAGATCAGCAAATATTCTCTACAGTTAAATTCTATTACTTCATCAACAAAGAATGCTGCATGATTAAAGAAGGATATGAAATTTCAGTCTCTGAAGTTCACAGCTTGACTGGTATTCAACCCACTAAAGAAAGTATGCAGCTGTACTGCAATTCAAACTACTTTATTTTCCATTTAAATCATCATAGCATTCAGTCAGAACTATTAAATATGAAAATGGAACAGCAATGCATGTAGTTTGACTCCTATGTTAAACAAATTTAAAAGTATGTTCAAAATCCATGCCACAGCACTGGTTAAATGTATCCTGAAGTTGAGTCTGGTGACCAGCAAACACCATATTAATTAGTATTGTACCACAGAGAGTGAAGTACATCGACATTTTAAATATTCTAAAAAATGGTAAACTAGATTAAACTATAACATGCCATAAGGGAAAAGGCTGAGAGACCTGCATTTATTCAGTCTTGAGATCAGAAGGTGGAGAAGTAATCTTACTACTGCCTTCAGTTGCCTAATGGGAGGTTATAGAGAAGACAGACCAGACTCTTCTTGGAAGTGCAAAGGACAATAGGAGACAGACACAAGCTGCTGCAAAAGGAAGTTCTGATTAAATATAGGGAAAAAAAAAATCACAATTAAAGTGGTAAAAGAATAGAAAAGGTAGCTCAGATTGGTCTCTTTGGGTATTGTTTTGTTTTTCTAATTGGTTTGTGGTTTTGATTTAATCACAGAATGGTAAAGGTTGGAGGGGACCTCTGGAGATCATCTAGTCCAACCCCCTGCTAAAGCAGGTTCACCTAGGGCAGGCCACACAGTGATGCACCAGCCCTGGTGATGTTACAGCAGGCAGAACACTTGTGGTGGCCCAACCCACAGGGCAGTTGCTGACACAGTCAGCTCCAACTAGGCATACACTAAGGGCTGTGCCAGGCAGGAGAGGGCATGCTGGCTCTTCCTTCCTCCTTTGTGGCTTCTTCTCTGCATCACATCAAGACACCCAGAGAGGGATGGGACTAGACCACAGCATGCTCCTGTCCTCTCCCTCCAGAGATAAATATCCTACCTGTAGCCCATCACAGTCATGCAGGGAGCTGGAAGCTCTTCACAGCCATGGGCAGAGGGAGCTCCCTATCTTTTTACCCTGGAGACCTGTGGGCTAGGCCCCGCAGGAGCTCCTGGCACAATCATTAGTGATGCAGTGACCAGAACACTGGTGGTGGCCCATGTCACTGGGCGGCAGCTGGCAGGTTGACCTAGAAGGGGGTGTCTCCAGGACATCAGGGAGAAATGGGATGGACAGACTTGGTAGGAGGATGGGACAGCCCCAGGCTGGAAGCAGGGGAGGGCTAAGGTGATGGAAGATGACTGATCTGGTGGTTCATTCTCCCCTCTCAGACAGCTGCAGCCCTACAGATGGACAGAACCAGACCAAAGCATCCACTATTCATCTGGAAAACACTGTTCTACAGGGACGTGAACCTAAGGCTAAGGAACAACAAACACAGCCCCAGTCTGTACTGCATTGGGGACCTACAGGCAGCTGACTGTAGGTCCCCTCAGCCAGAGACAAAGGGATCTCTCCACCACCCACCATCTCCAAACCTCACCTACCCTCCATCTCCAAACCCTGTCATGGACCTAGAAGAAGCTGGAAGCTCCCCACAACCACAAACAATGGGTCCTCCACACCACCCTCTATCTCATGCCCCTTTGTGTTTCATTGTGGATTGCTACACCACTCAACTTCTCCATATACCATCATGGACCTACATGCAGCTGGAAGCAACCCATGTCAAAAGAAAAAGGGATCTCTCTACCACCCAACATCTCCAAATGCCACCCACCCTCTGTCTCCAAATGTCATCATGGACCTACAGGAAGCTGGAAGCTCCCCACAGCCATAAACCAAGGGACGTCCACACCGTCCTCCATCTCCACATCCCATTGTGATCCATTGTGGATCTCCACACCACTCATGTAGATCATCGTGATTGTATGATTAAGCACCTATTGACAGGAGTCTGTTGATTTCAGTGGACAGTATAGCCTGAATGTGAAAACTCTCCCCACACACATTCTGCTTTTGCAGAAGTTTTGTGAAGGAAGACTAGGACCTCAGCTTGTGATTTCATCTTGGAATGTGTTTACACAGACATAATAAAGCTCATGTTCTGCTATTTTTAACATCATAACTATCTAAATTAACAGTCCTTTAGGCTGTGCCAATTTCTACCCAGAATAAGCAATGTCTCTCTGTTTGAAGTATTTATTATTGCTTCGTCATAATTTATGTAGAAAATTATCTCTGTTTTGGTAGTTGTCAAGGTATATTAGCAAAAATCTGTCCAACATCAGTGGCCAAGTTTGAAAGATGTTAATCAGTTATATGAGTATCTACAGGACAAAATTATGTACTGAAGGTGTGGTTCAAAGTCCAGAATAGTAAGGAGAAATTTTATTATTGATTTTATTGGAAGGAGATTCAGACCTCTAAGGGAGGAGTTTGACCTAGCTACATGATGAAAGAGAAGCTTATCTTTGCTCCCTCAAATTGTGCTGTAATAAAACATTAAGTATTTCCAGATCTGTTGGTATAATGAGAAAGCAGATGAGTGAGAAAACACTTCAGATTTCAGAATAACTTAAAAGTATACTTTTAATTTGATCTTGTTTTAAGTCATCATGAAACATGTCTTTTAAAAATAGTCTTATTTCTGCAGAATACTGTAAGCATTTCTATTCCCTCCTTTCCCACCCCACTGAGGAAAGGTAATATACTTGTAGTACTCCAGGCTTATTGACCCAGAGGAGATGGAATAGTTTGAAATTCTCTAGTTTTCCATTTTCAAAAGTTTCTCTGATGTATTAAATGATTAATTGAATTACATAAAATGCACAAACATTTGATAGATGAAAATGTACCAACAGGAACACTGGATCTGAAAAAAGAGATTTAGAAAATAAGTTGGAGTGCAAAATGACAGATTTGGGTGCCTTTTCACAGGTATCACAGGGTATCACAGAGTGTCAGGGGTTGGAAGGGACCTTGGAGATCTTCGAGTCCAACCTCCCTGCCAGTACAGGATCATATAATCTAGCACAGGTTACAAGGGAACGCAGCCAGGCAGGTTTTGAAAATCTCCAGAGAAGGAGATTCCACAACTTCTCTGGGGAGCCCATTCCAGTGCTCTGTGACCCTTACAGTAAAGAAGTTCCTCCTCATGTTAAGGTGGAACCTCTT